>WEKY01042813.1:82478-237729 GCA_013390045.1 Picathartes gymnocephalus
TTTAATTACAGTTCTTTGAGGTTCCGTTTGACTCAAATATGAACAGGACTAAAAACAGACCACTGGTGCGAGGACAGATCAGGTAAGGCAATGCACACCTGCTCTGGCTAAGGAGGAATAAACCTCTTATCTATTTCCAAGTTTCTCTTCCTCTTCAGATGACGAAAAGTAGCACTTTGAGACAAAACACTTAAGAAAGAAATGCACCTCTTTGTTCCTTGCTATTTCTTCATGTTTATAACTTTCATGTGAGGAGTTTGGGCACTCACAGCTGTAAAATACTGAATTTTTCAATACAGTAGAATTTCCCCTCATATTACATATTTCTTCATGTGTGATGACTCTGTGCATGGTGTAGGAGCATGCAGTTATGTTTCACTGAACTTTAGTTTTGCAATAATAAATCTTAAAAATTTCCCGTCTAAGAACAAACACAAAAATGTGTTGCTTCTACATGTTTAGCTGGTTGAAAACGCACAATTGTGGCATCTTAGGAAATTAATTTAAAAATTTGTCATCATAAAGTTTATCATCATCTATAAGTAAATTCCTGCCCACGCAAAAAAAAAAAGTCCTGCATTAGCTTAGGAATTTCCTTAAAAAAAAATCCTCCATTCCCTCTCTTTTCTTGATTATGTATCAGTTCTCAAAGGCTGTTTGGCAGCTAAAAAAGCAAAGTGAAAAAGAACATCAGTAAAAATCCTCTAACTTATTTGCAAACTGAACCTGAAGGCCCAATTCATAAATGATTCAACAAACAATTTTAGTATTGCATTTCCATGATTTGTGCCAAAGAGTATTTATAACAAAATTATGTTTTCCCTTAGGCTTCTGTGAACAGTTGGTCCTATTTATTTCTGTGTTTTATCCATCACCTTTGGAGGACTGAAAAAAGCATGATAGGTGAAATTACTAGAAAATTGAGACAAAATAGTCAAGTGAACCTTGGGGGTAAATTCTCTCTCGTGGTAAATAGAGTGCTTCAATAAACTTGTTCTGATTTGTTCTCAAAGGTGGTGCTAATTGCAGATTCCCGAGTTGACTTAATTTTATTTAAAAACATATTTTAGGGACCACTGCAGTGAAGGCATCTGTTGAATATACAGTAAGTCAGGCTTAATTGTGCGGTTGAGGGGACCTGAACTTCTGCCTCCCTTGCATGCGGTCCTTAGGCCCTGGGAGAAGGAACACTTACTAGGAAGAAATATGATGGGGGGATTTCCTTCTTATTATTTTATTTTTATCATAGTCTGCTAGCGTGGCTTGCGGGGCTTCTGGATGCAAAAATATAACTAGGAAACTTTCTGTCAGCTTCTGATTCAGAGAAAGCAATTTATTTTATGTTTCCAGTGAACTTAAATGAACTTCGCTGTCATCTGAATGTACCGCAGATTGGCAAAACCATATTTCATGGATTTTCTTACTTCCCCCCCCTTTCATATTTGCTTTCACCACAAAATGGTAATGTTGGGGACATTGGGCAATGACTCGTCAATCTACCTACCTGCCTATCAACAGCTAATTAAAAGTTCTTTAAAGTGTCATGTCCCTTGAATAATGCTGCTCTCACTCCCTGCAGACCATGGAGTATGCAGACCTTGACTGGGATCATTTCTTCTGTGGGTGTGCCAGAGGAGAATAATCCAATGCAAGTGATCTAGCCGTGTTGTATTTTGCCAAATATTTCCTGGTGTTCCTTGAACTCTTTCCTTCCTGGCTGATTAAATAAAACCTGTAAATGATTATGCTAAAACCAGTCAAAACCAGATGAGGCAGGGGTGGACAAATAGTACATAAGAGACTGGTGTTTTGCTCTGGGAAAGAATGCAGAGAGTTTGGGGAGTTCTTGCCCAAAATTTGTCTGACATTTGAGTTTTGATATTTTCTTTCTTCAGCTGCTTCATTTAATGAAACATTTGCTGCTTTTTAAATTGTGCTGTGTTACAACATCTGTGTTATCCAGTGCAAATGAGACATCATTTTCTAATCCATCTTCATTTGCACTCTTTGTAAATATGTTCTTTTTTTTTCTTGCTTTCCTTGCTTTTTATTTATTTGACACAGTTGTTGCTACAGAACTGGACAATATGGGTAGCAGTTTTGTCCTGAGCTTGAGATCCCTTTTGAAGAGAGAATGCTGTTAACTCTCCATCACATTGGCTCTGCACCTCCTTGGAAAGGCTTTCAGTGGTGGCTTTGATGTGACTCCTGCCCACTGAAAACTGCACTGAGGCCAGTGAGAGTTTTTCTAGAGGTTGTGCCGTCACAAAGAATTGTTACACTCTTTGAATGTAGGCCAGAATCAAACTGGTAACCCCAGTGAGAGGTTCTTGGAGTTACTGAGTCACGCAGTCCCTGGATGAGCTGGTGTCTCCATTCTAAGTAAGATAATTCACAGAGCTGGCTCGTTAGGAAGTGTTAAGCTTTTGTGGAGAAATGATTCCCATATGTTCTACTTTGTGGCCTCTGTTTGCAGCTTCGGCCCCCAGTTTGTTTAGGGTTAAGACCAGCTGTCTGTTCTAAGTGATCTTGGTTTCAACAACATTTCTCCCCTTCCTTTCTGCCTGAAGCCTTCACTTTGAGAAAACACCACAAGTCCATGTCATGGGTTCATTTCCCTGCATACACATTCATGTGGTTCCCAAACCCCACATGTCACCCTTTTCTGTGAGTTGCTGAGGACTTGCAGTTTCCTTTGGCATCGATAAGGAATCTCAGTAACTTTCAAAGAAAGGCTCTGTGGCCAGGGCTGGACTTTGGAGTGTGGAGGTCTGTCTGGAGACAGTATTGTTCTCTTACTGATGACATTCAAGAAGTGTCTCAGTTGGGCAGCTTTGGCCTGTCCATCATTCCCTGTGATCCAGGAGCCAGTTTTGCAAAGATCTGTGGAAGGATGGGATTTGGAGAAGTAGTTTTCCTCCATCCCTTGTGAAGTCTCTGTATTGCATCATCTTGATGGCTGAGACAATTACTTAGGGGCTCAGTGTGCCCCTGCTTTATATGTTATATATTTGGGGTGGACAATCCATGAAAGCAATGACACAGAAGGATTCTGCAGAGCTGGGGCTGCTGAACCTAGGGACAAGAGCACATTTACCTTATTTGCCAGCCCCCAAATCCACCTCTGGTGCCACCAGGGAATCTTGTGACACTGTTGGGAGATTTGTGACAAACAACACCAGATAGTTCATTGCTTGCTTTACAGTGTTCTGTTTAATTTGTAAGGCTCTGAAAAAATGTTCTCTTTGAGCAATGAGATGGAACCATCCTTAGTCTTTATTCAGAGAGTAATCGGAGACATCCTGTTGCAAAAACAACGAGGATGACCCAAACACAGCATGCCACTGAGTGCCATCCATCATCCTGCCTGCCCACATGTCTTCCTCCCTCCTCTGACCCCTCAGGTCTTGTTTGGAAATACAAACAGCTTGAGATGTTCTTTATACTTGGGCTGCAGTGTTAAACTCATTGAGCATATTTGTGTTCTGCATTATAATAACAGCTGATACTGTTTTCTTCTATGAACTGGTTTTGTGTCATTGATGAGGAAAAATTTAATGTGCTCACACAATCTTAGATTCCTCTGAAGTGGCAGCAGCTTTTCCTGATTTCCTGTTGAGTGTGATTTATTCTCTTGCTTTTTAAGGTAATGGATTTAATTTTCCTGGAGATTAATTTAAATAAATCTCTGGTATGAGCTGCTGTAGCTGAGGGAGATCAGCTTCAAGGGTGATCAGTGTACTGCTCTGTTATGTTGTGCAAAGTGACTGGTTTGATCACCCTTTACCTAAAAAAGTGGCAGTTATACGGACTTAGGGTACTGCTGGATCTGCTGTGCTAATCACTCATATAAGTCTTCATAGTTGTACAAGAACAGTTTTTCATCTTAAAAGAAGACCTTGAACACTATGTTCCAAATAACCAATTCATGGCTGTGTAGACATTGTTCAATTCTGCTCCTGAGCTATTTTGCAACTTACAGCTGTTTCCTATATGCAGTCCTTTGGCTTTGGCCTCAGCAGTGGCTGTCTGGAAGTGGGCCCAGGGCTTCTCCTTTGCTTACCTGGACCATGAAGCATTGTACAGGTAGCTTTAGAGGGTGGGCCAGGCTGAAAGGGGCCTCAGGAGAGATGAAGACCCATGTCCTGCTCACAGCGCTCTCAGCTCTGAGGTCAGACCTGGTTGCTCCAGGTCTTGTCTCAAAACCCTTTAATACAATAGCTTCAAACTGCAAAAGAGTAGATTTAGATTAGATTTTAGGAATAAACTCTTCCCTGTGAGGGTGGGGAGGCCCAGGCCCAGGTTGTTCAGAGAAGCTGTGGCTGCCCCAACCTTGGCAGTGTCCAAGGCCAGGTTGGACGGGGCTTGGAGCACCCTGGGATAGTGGAAGGTGTCCCTGCCCATGACAGGGGGCTGGAAAGAGATGAGCTTTATAGTCCATTCCAATCCAAACCATTCTGGGATTCTATGGTAAAACTAACATGCTGTGGAATTTATTGATGTTCTCCTTATGGAGATTATTTGTACTCAAGCTACTTTTCTATACACCTTTAAGAAGTTTAAGTCTATTAAAATGGCAGAAGGTGGCACAACACAGCTAATACCTTGAATCCTTTAACAGAAATAAATTGTGTTGTTCGGTGAATATTTTTTCCAAGAATCCCATTAATGTCTTCCTTTAGCAATGCCCAAGGAGCTGTGTTGTGTCTGTGAGCTTTCCACTTCTCATATTCACAGCTGATGTTTACTGCAGTTAATGGAGGCAGTAACACTTCTACTTATTGCTGTTTCTGAGTGGAATGTTGACTTGGCTCAGTATAAACGATAAGCCAAACTCTTGAAGAATCAGACTGAAAAAGGCTCCTGTGCTAGTACTGTTTCTTACCAATGGCTTATATTTCTGAATTGTAGTTACAGTTGCAGATATGGAAGTTGGATGTTCATGAGCTAATAGAAAACTGCAACATGTGAAATTGTATTTATTGAGAAGCAAATTGTGACTCTAGACTAGTTCTATGTAAAGCTGAGTTTTTACACTCTGTTGCCTGTAGCAGACCTACTATTACAAGTGTAACAAAACCAGTCCACGCTGAAAAAATGTGTGCATTTAAAAACAAAATTCCTACTGTAATCACTGTGGATAACTCGGGGTAATTAGCTTGATTCTTTGCTTAACACTAATGTAAATCAGGAGCGTTCCACCTGATGTTAGTGGAGCTGCATGGCTATAAGTGAAGAAGAATCCATGTCCTGGGCTTAGACTGAGACCTTTATTAAGTGTTTTGCTAGCTCTGGTTAAGCCAGAGGTTTAAAACCTTCCCAAGCGTCTTGGTACAACTTTAGGTCCCCTTTAGAGCTCAGCCCCTGCTTAGCTGGTGGCTCTGCTCCCTTGGGTGGTCATTTCAGACAGATGTCATTCTACTTAAGTTAGAACAAATAAAACAAAAACTCCATAAATCTACAGTTCTTCAAGAATAATCATTTTTAAGAGATCATATGCTCATTCCCTGCAGGGGAACATTCTGATGCTTTGTTTAGAAAATACCTCATTTTAAAGGGACTGCCCTGAGATCTTTTTGAATGATAAAAATGTTTTTGTTTTTTTTTTCGGTGGGAGGCTTTCCTCTTGTTTAAACAGGGCACAATTCAAAGCAGACACCATCACGGCAGCCTTTTCAAGAATTTCTTATCCTGCTTGTATTCAGGCTTTATTATTTAAAAATAAGTAAATGCATTCCTTCCCGACCACCACCCTCCTGCCTTCATTTTTTTTTCCACCCTGTGTTTTCCAGGAGCTGTCATTGACTGTGTTTGGTAAACAAGAAATTTAAAAGGCAGCTTTATATTTTTGACATGTACAATTGCTTGTAAAAATGTACTTCTTGCCTTTTGAACAGCGGCGTATTTTTTTGTTTTTTTCTGGCATGGCCATGTCACAGAGAGGTGTGGGGAGAGGAACCTTGGGGCTAAAACATAGTTTAATGAGAATAAAACCCACAGCAAAGGATGGTCTGATGCAATGATATAATGCTTACTGTGTCTCCTTTCCGAAGGGGATATGAATGACAGTACTTATATTTCAATTATCTATTCACTGCCTGCATGGGCTGTTGATTAAATAGATCTAAGGTATTAGAGGTCTTTTGTAGAATGCACAGAAAAATGGTGATACTGCACATTATGCTCAGATCAAAATATATGTTAGGAGGAAATTATATGGCTCTAACTACATATATATTTTGTTTCTTAGAGCAATAAAGAGGGTTGTTTTCTTAACTCCACATTTAAATTTGTTTCAGTTGAAATGAAACAATCACTGGTTCTCCAGCTCACTCCTGCCCCGGCCTCATTCTGCCACAGCTCAACACAGGCATTCCTTTGCAGGCAGCTCTGTTTGGTAAATATAAATCCTGCAGAAACACTTGACCCCTTATGCCTTGCTGCTTCTCAACTCAGCCTATGGGTCTTTACCCCCAAATTATTTATCTAAATCTTTAATTTCATGTGGGACAGTTGGTAAATCGGAGTACATTGTGCTTTGCCCCACATTAGGAAACATCCCAGATGCTCATGTATAAACCGGGAGTCACGGTATATTTGGCTAAGTAGCTGCTCCATCTGCTTGTGGAGAACACTGGAGAGAAGTGATATGGGCTCCTAATGGAGTTGTCTTATCCTCTCATGTCAGCTCCTTGCTGGGGGGTGGGGGGAGGAGGGTGGGTAGAGCCGGGGAGATGGAGGGAACCGAACCATTGTGCACTAATCCTGCCATCTTTGTGTCTAATGTGAATGGGCCTCTTGGACATTGATGACAGTCATTGCCTCTTTTCTTTAATTGGCTAGTGATGAGTCATTTTCTCCAAAGGTGATGTTAAAGTGAGTTTTTACAAACAAACAATATTCAAGCTGGAAGCCCAAGATCCTTCTTCCAACTTGGGGGCAGTGTTCTCCTGATGGCTCTTCTTCCCATGTCTGTCAAACATTTCAGGTTCGTGTTTGTAAATTCTCTCTTAATGCAGTCAAAACCCAACACTTTTTTCCCTGTATTAGTATTAACCTTATCTGGTTTAACTACAACAGCATCATCATTTACCCTGTGCCAAGTGGTGTAGGAAATGTCACTGCTCAACAAGTCCATTATGGAGCTGCCTCTGATTAGAAGCTGCTATACCCTGAGATCTGTTTACAGAGTCATGTTAGAAGTGCGTTTCTCTCTGTGAAGGACAGAGTTTATCATGTCTCATGCAAGTTATAACTTACATGTTATCAGCTTCACAAGTCAAATATAAAAGAGGTTTTTCTTGCGCTTTAATTAGCTGTGTGAATACAGATGCTTGCTCTCTGGTCTCTATGACTAGAAAAGCTGCATTCCTGAGGTTGAGATATGTGGAGAACTGCTTTGATATGTTTTATTTAGTTCTTTTTTTGCTAGGGACCTAAAATCACAAGGAATATAAAATTATAAATCATGCTGGAAAGGAGCCACAGTGACTCCTATTGCTGCCTGTGTGACAATAATTATGTTTTATTCATGCACTTTGATAGTATATGGAGGGATTTTAGTTTTGGTTTTCCACTTAAAAAAACCCCATAACTCCAGATGGTAACTGTAGATAATCTACCTAGATAATAATACAGGAATCCCAAAATATAGCCATCCTCATCCTCTTCACCTCTGAGATGACACTTGGCAGGTAAGACTTCTCTATAAAGTGTTCCTGTGCTGTGGGTGTCAAAGGCATGCTTGCAGTGGTGCAGGGGAGTCTGCAGATGAGAAGAAAGGAGCTGGCTGAACTTGAAATTTGTCAGGCTCAATCTGCTCCATTGCTCTTCCATTGGCTGGTGTCTAGAGGCTGATCCTCTTCCCGTGGCAGACCTTTGCTTCTTGTCCTGCTCTCTTTTGCTGCAGGGAATAACTTAATTCTTTCATTTTCATTGCTCCTGGAAGTGTATTTAGAAGCAGTGTTCCTTTTTGAGATGACTGGACTATCTTCTCTCTTTTGTTTTTTGAAGAGCAGGTTGATAAATACCCTAGAATGTCAGTTTTCTCTGTGTGAATGGGATTGAGATCTGGCCTGAGACTTCTTTATCCACTGCTTTCCAGATGTTGGCTGAGGGCTCAGCAGAAGCACATGTTAGATTTAATCATTCTAAATCAGAAAAATGTTTCTGGAGAGACCAAATTATCCATCCTATTAATCAGGTGGTGTCTGGCTCTTAAAGAGAGAACTGAGATTGTGAACTAGAATGAATGGATCACTTAACTGCCATGCTCTAAGGTTAGGTTAAAGATGAGGATTTAGGTTAAACATTATGGGGGACATTTTTCAGTTTTACTGTTGGTTTATCTTGTAAGCATTAAAAAAAAATATTTACATTTTCATGACTGCAGGGAAGCTGTGAATATTATTAGTTACCCTTTCACTCCTACCTAACAAAGCCATACACCACAAGCATGTTGACACTCCACAGGGTTGCTCAGGGTTGTTATGATTAACATTTTGGTGTGGATGTCAAGTGCAATAAGAGCATAAACGTTTTGTAAGTATAAGTCCTTTTCATTTGTAATTCTTCAAAGGGAAGTGATGGAGCCCAATTGGAGTCTCTGCTTAATAACAAAGGGGAGCTTAAAAGTTTTATTTTTGTCTGAACTGCAAGTCTACCCATGGTGCAGTGGGCTATCTCATCCCGGACCTGGGCTCAGACCTCAGGGCAGGCTCATGAAACCATGAAAAAACAGATCCTGGTATCATTTGCAGGGAGTTAAACTGGTCAAAATGAGAGCAGGAGATACGTAGGAGAAAGCTCGATGCTGAGTGTGAGACTTCTTGATCTCTCCTTCCTTGGCTGAGTTGAAATTCTTGCATCACCTTAGCATCCACGTAGCATCTCTGTGGAAACCTTCAGCAAAACCAATCAAGCCAATTTTGATTTACTCAAGCATAAAAAAGTAAGATGTGTCCCTTTCAGGATTAAATGATTCTTTTAAATCAGTCATGTTTGATAGTTTTAAAGCATCTCGATCTGGCAGGGGAGACAGAACATCTACGGCTTGGGTTCTTGTGGAATGAGGGGAACAAATTGCCCCCACTTTGCGTAAAATACAGTGTTGATTATGCTTTTATAGAATGATACGTGGCCGTGGCAGGGTGGCCTGGGCTCCATGCTTGATCTGTTTCTTCTTTGGGAGAGAAATGAATTGACACAGACAGGGAGTATTTTATCCTAGTCTGTGTTTATTTACACTAAATACACTTCTGAGCAAGTACATTTGATGGCAAAGCCAGAGCTGGTGGCAATTTAGAGGCAAAACTCAAAAAGGCAACTCCACGATGAGACTTAGCCAGTGATACGTGCTTATCCATCACTGAACTCCCTTTATGCCAAATTCTCACTGTATGACATTCCTTGGGAGATTTAGACATCACTCATCCAATCCTTCCCTGCTGTTTCTCTGTGGAAGGTCCAGCTGTCATTCAAAGTCAGGTCCAGATTGGTGCTGCTGGGCCTGGCTGGGCCCTATGGAGGAAGGAAAGGTATTAGGGGTGATTCCTTTCAGAGAGATTTGGATTTTAAAGAGGTTTATTTGAGGATTGAGTCTGTAAACTCTTTTTCTGCAGACACAATTGTTGCGGTGTTTAAGTGTGCTTAAATGCTACCCATTAACCTAGCTCCTTAGATTTTTGGGAAGCACCTACCAGTCGCATACTTCCTTTTAACACTGAATTCTTCCTCAGCTCAGATTTTATATTACAAGTTAGGTTTAGAACTTTTCCATTATTTTCCTTGGGGTTTTTTTTGTTTTTTAGGGTGGTTTTTTTTGTTTGTTTAGGGTTTTTTTTGTTTGTTTGTTTTGGTTTGGTTTGGTTTTTTTGTTTGTTTGTTTGTTTGGGGTTTTTTGGGGGGTTTTTTTTTGTTTTTTTTTTTTTTTTTGAGAACTACTGTCCAGTCTGAGATTAGCAACATCTTTATCATAGTCATTACCAGAAATCAAATAACGACAAACACGCTTACAAAAACAAAAGTGGGCAGAATTGTAACAAGTGTGTTCTGGCAGTCTTAAAAATCGTGGTACACCCAGTTAAAGGGTATTTGATATAAAATTCAATGCTGGTAGTACATGAATAGTCTGATCTGCCACAGCAACATGTTTTTGGGGATGAAATACCAGATACTGACAGAATGTAGATACTACTTCTTAACCTATGAAGACAAAATTAAATAATTCATTAAGGAAAAAAGAAGAAAGACTGGACAAAGCTCCCCATTTGCTTGTCTGTCTCCAGCGCTAAATGATAGACAAGCTGTATTCTGATACTTGCAGTTGATGGAGAAAAATTGAATTCCCTATTAAAAATGTCGTTTAGTCTCACATTTCAGTTTTAAATTGCATCATCCTTCATCCCTTGTCATGACTCATGAACTTTCTTGCATGACTGAAAGAGAATAAATTAATATCTATTAAGATCTTTCTCAACATTTTATCCCTTAAAATAGTACCATTTTAGCTCATTGCTACATATTGTTTAGTTTAATATAATTCTGGTACACAAGTTTAAGATGCAATCAGCAGGTTCTTGGGCTTTTCATAATATTCAGCCACAATGTACCAGTAAAAGAGAATATCAAAAGTGAGAGCATGAATCGTTTGTGTTAAGTAAAGCTTCTGACTGATGCTGAATCAGAAATACATTAAAGAAATAGAGGTGTGGCAGTATGTCCATGCTGCCAGTGTTACAGCTTTTTTTTTTTCCTTTTAATTGGAAAGAAATCTTTCCTTGAGACTAATCCAATCTGTAATTGAAAGTTGTAGTTGAGTGTAAAAATATTTTCCTTTGAGTCCTTAAAAACCGCAGCCTCAAAGCTATACTAATTAGGGGTCATGATATATTACAGAATCCCAGAATGGTTTGTGTTGGGAGGGACCTTAAAAACCGTCTAATTCCAAGCCCTCTGCCATGGATGGGGATGCCACCCACTAGATCAGGTCATCATGTAACCACTTTGATTCAGAATCTCACGTCTGAATTTGGATGTTTTTTCTATCAGGTACATCCTCTGTCTGTCTGCAGAGCTCTTTGGGAGTTTTATGTATTTTTTTTCTTTTGTAAAAAAATTTAGAATCATTTTAGTAAAGTCATCAGCAATGAAGCTGCTGATCCACACAGTGTTGTTCCAGTTTCAGTTCCCATTAGTAGTTCTGTTATTACAATAGAACTTTTACAGTTGACAGTGGTCACAGATATGGTTTTTATTACTAAATATATAAATACACAGCCTGAAACGATTTGTGTGGAAAGTTAAAATTTAACTTCAGAGTTGGTAGATTGCCATCATTTAGCATTCTGCCATGATTGCTGATTTATTTTGAATGCTCTGAGCCTTACCTCAAACACAGAAACAGTGTGAGGGGGTTTTTTAACTTTCTGTCAGAAATAATTTCAGGGAAGCTACTGTTGCTATTTGAGGCAAAATGTGCCTTTTCTATCCTTCTAGCTCCTTTCTCACAGTCAGCTGAGTTGGCAGCACTTGCGCCAGCAGACAACCCCATTGCCAGTTCTAGGCATCTGTCCATCAGGGGAAGCAGGGCTGGTAATGACACAAATGCAGTCCAGATGTGTGCTTGAAGGAGTTGGGCCTGCATCCCCATTACCTCAGCTGTGAGAGCAGGAAGGCTTCTTATAGTCTTTGTAACACCCTCAGTTCCTTCTGTCTTCTCCAGATGGGATGGGATTGCCTGCTCTAACTCCTGCGGTTGATGGCCTTCCCTGATTTTTCTGGTGGATCTCTAAAAGCTGCTGAGCAGAGTTCAGCAGTTCTTGGGTGCTGATCTTACAGAAAATAAATATAAGTTTAAAAAGATACTTTTGGCTGATTCTCCTCCCACTGAGGGAGGTGATCAAGCACAGGTACTGTAGGAGAGTCATGCTGACCACAGGCACAGCTCCTGCCCTGGGACTTGTTTTCAGCAACTCTTAGTGTTGCTTGGCTGCAGGCATTGAGAAGATGCCAGGAGATGAGAAAAACTAAATCAGCAGCTAGGGAGAAGTATGGTTTTCTACATGGGTGTAGGTAGAAATCTCCATGGACATCCTTTCCCCTTCATGACTGTGGGCTTCTGCAGCCACAGAAACCATCAAGGGGTGGTACTTGAACTTCTGTTTGTGTAACCTCTCATTGCTGTTGGAAGAAGGTGAAACCTTCAGACTGATGCTTTTGTCTGAATTTGTAAGTGGCTCCAGAAGTCTTAAGAACTTATTGCTGACCTGGAACAAAACAGGAAAAAGAGGAGGGGGCTTCCTCCAGCAGTTTTGTACTGATGAGTAGTCTGGGGACATTTTTAGTACCTAGAGATCCCAGAAATAATAAGCAACTTATGATGCTTCCTCCTGAAACCTGATTTTAATTATGGTTTTGGAACAGCAGTGGACTCAGATCTCAGCCTGTGATGGTGAAATGTAGTTGCAGATGAGGATCACACATGTGTTCTTTGTCTGCCAAAATACCTTCTCTTGAGCTCCTGCTATTTTCAGCCCATCTGTGCAAGAACTTGATTCAGGCTGTCCCTCTTCTTATTACAACAAATTGTTTTGATACTATATGCAGATAGAATTTGGGCCCAGAGTAGCAATATTGAAGTTAATCTGAGCCATCAGTCTCACCTCTATTGTCTTAGCATTGTTTACCTGCCACTGTGGAAGATGCTGAAATCAGGGATAATTTAGTACCATCTTGCTGGGTGAGCGAGGGGAGGAAGCACAGTGGTCTTACTGAACCTGCGTCTTGGATGACACAGAAAACTCACCAAAACCCAAACCCAGTTTTTGTCTCATCAAAAAGTAGGTAAATTGCAGTTTAATTGGAGGGCAGCGTATTTGCCATTACTAAAATCTCACACAGAGGAACACAAGGGTATGTATTTGGCTTCATTTGGGTATGGAAATTACTCTAAATAAGGTTTCTTCTCTTCCCACCCTCCTTGTCCTGTAAGCCCATGCCTGGATTCTTCCTTCACCATGCATGTTCCACTTATTTTAGAGCAACACCCTGCGTTTGGCAGAATGGATCCGTGGTCTTGTGGCCTCAGGGACAGTTGTCAATAATAATGAGATCTAATACAGAATAATCAATTGGGAATTTAAATGTTTCAATCCGTGAAGGTACTCCAGGCATGCCGCAGCTAAACAAAAGAGTGTTGTTGTTTGGGGATTTTTTAGTCTACCCTTTTAGAAGTGGGTGACATGTCTATGAAGGGTTTTTGACAGACAGGGAGAAGACAGGATTTATTACCTTTTGTATTAGGCTTTGAATCAAATTTTCAAATACACGCACTTACACTTCACCTGCTTTTATGTAAATATGTTTAGTGTGCCCAGTTTCCCATTAACACATAGTCACAAATTAAGTTTCTTATGTATTTACATAACATCTGAACATGAATTGCATAGAACTGCTGATTGAATGAATGCACCTGCTCAGGATGCATATGGGCTTTATGTTTGCACTTGTATGGGGTTGTCTATCTATTCACAGGAACAGATTGAAGCATTAGATGCTGATACAGGAATTTTCCATATTTTCAAGTATTCATGGGTTTTAAGAGGGAATTGTCTTGCTCTTTGTTGTTTTTGGTTTTTTTGTTTGGTTTTTTTTTTTAATTTGTTAAACTTTTGCCCCATTTTTAACGCTTTTCTGGATTGTAGTTCAAACTCTACTTTGACAGTTGACTTCACAAAATGTTTTGGCAAAGACAGCACAGAAAAGCCTGTGTAAGTAGTCCCACTGTTGATCATTATAGACATGAAGCTTGCTAATGTTGCGGTGAAATAGGTAAAATACTACATTAATTTTATAGATGGGCAAATACTTTCATTTGTTTTTGCCTCTTAACTTTTCCAAGTAAGGCTGTGCATCAGTAAGTACTATTAGTCATGGTTCCGGAGCCTGTTAAATAAATTTATTTCCTGCACATGTGTGTAAGCTCATTATTTACCAGAACTCTGTAAGTGGCAACTAGTTTAGAGGTTATATTATTGCACATGAATTAAAATATGCTGCTGTGCCGTGCAAAGCCTCCTCACTCCTCTGGATGAGGGTCCACGTGCATGTCTCATGATCATTTTTGTAGGAGATACCTGAGTAGCATCTGTATGGAATTCCTCCTGCCTGTTCCCATTTCCCCAGCAGCTCTGGGCTGTCCTTGACTAACCCTCCCCAGCCCAACCAACAGCATCTGACCAGAGCTCAGTGAGGAGAATGTGGGCCTCATCTTCCTCCTGCTTCTTGTTCTCCTCTTGGATGCTCTCAGTGGAATGTGACTGGGGTGGGGCTATCTTAGGTTAACTCCCTGGGAAAGAAATGACAACACATTTCCTTTGCATCAGGAAAAGCTTGATTATTCATTAGTCAAGCTGAAATACTCAAAAGCTTTTAGCTGAAGGTGGATGTCTTTTAGCACTTTTATTAGGTAGATTTTGGCGTATTTGTTGTCAATAGAGGAGAGAAGAGGGATGAGGCAGACGTACCAGGTTTTAGTTTGCCTTTAGGAGGTGCCCTATGCGGTGATATAACTGGATATTTTAGAGTTGAAATTTGAAGCGAACTCATTTGGCACTTGTAGTATTTTTCCAAAGTCTGATTTTAATCAGCCCAATAAGTGAAACCAACTCCTCCCGAGAATCTGTCATAAAACCTAGTTTCTTACTCAAGATGTTTGCTTTGAGCTAGATTCTTGGCCAGTTTTCCAATGGAAGATTGCCTTTTTTTCCCATGGGAGCGATTCCCTCAGCAAACATGAATACCCAAATGAAATGAAGCATATGTAGCAGCATCTGTCACCAGCCTGCACTTTACTGCATGGGATGGTTTAAGGATGAAGGAAACCATCAGAGATCCCTCAGCCACTTTTGAGCACCATGTGAGAATTCCCTGGCATTGGGTTACCCAAGGCTCACATGGGCTGCATGGCAGCATGAGGCTGTAGTGGGAGGAACTGTGTGAACATTATTGGGTGGTGGGGTAAATTCAGTGGCAACTCAGTATCTCAGCCTTTGTCCTGCTCCTGGACGGGATGCTGGTCTCCTGTGGTCCCTTGGTGAGATGTGTGCCACTCTCTGGCAATGGAGAGCGCATCAAATCAGTGAATATCACCCCTTATCCCTGAGTACTGACAAACAACATGAGCATGGACATGCACACTTGTTCCTAGAAGACATAAACTAGTAGAAATCAGAATACCCTTTAAACTGCTGTGATTTAAACCTGGGCTCAGTCTTGTCTTAAAATCTGCAGTGTCACTGAAGCAGAAAGAGCGTCACCAGTGTCTGAAATCTCTCTGTTTTCCTCAAATATTTTTTTTGCAGTGAGAAGTTACTTATACTTCTCCTAAACCTTATAAACATGACAGGTTTATGTGAGAGTGAGTTGAATTCTCCTCTACCTCATGTCTCACCATGAAAGAAAAGTCCTAATTGCTGATAGCAGTGTCTTTGTGATGCCAAATAGTATTTTAAGAGAAAGCTAATCATCAGATCACAGTTTGACTTTCTAAACTCGGTTGGAGTTCTAGGAGCAGACCTTTGTAAGTCAGACAACTACTCTTCTTTGTTGAGGAAACACTAGAGAGAAGTAGAAAATGTGATGCTTTCAGGATGTCTGGAAGTAATGTACCTCAGCTGCTTAAGAGGAACCACCCCATTGACTTTATGCCCTACCCAGAGAGCATTAGGACAATTATAGACACTGATCAAATTACCTTGAATTACCCAGAGAAGCTGTGGCTGCTCCAACCCTGGCAGTGTACAAGGCCAGGTTGGCTGGGTCTTGGAGCATCCTGGTTTAGTGAAAGGTATCCCTCCCTTTCAGAGAGGGATTGAAACAAGGTGGGCTTTAATGTCCTTCTCAACACAAACCATTCTGTGATTCTATGATTACATACTGTGCCTCCAGGAACTTCCCTTAAAGAGGCTAAAAGGAAGAGACTAAGACAAAAATGTGTTCTCATCCACCAGGATCACAGCAACTCTTTTGAAGGTCTCAGCCACATAACTTCACCCCTCCATTTTGATAAAGCCTTATTTTTTAAAGGTATTTTTCTGATCCATTGGTTGGAAATGAAGGCAGCAGACACCTGGGATGAGGGCTGGCACTGAGAGCTGTCAGTGCTGCAGGGAAGCAACGTGGGAGAGGGGCAAAACAGGGTTCATCCATGGAGGAAGGCTTTACACTCCCACCCTTTGCCTTCCTGTCTGAGAAGAGACATGAAGGGCTGGTGCATGCTCATGGTGGGTAGTATTCGTTTGAACTGGAGACACGTAGATAAGTCTTCACTCCAGATTAGTGAGAAAAGTGCTAGTTGCGTTAGATCAAACTGTGCCCTCATTTATGTCTGTGAGCCCTGCAGGGCGGATGTGGGCAGCCTGGCCTCATAGGGTCACACTGGTCTTTTGTCGCCTCGAGAGTGAGTATTGTGTGAATCTGGTGCTTACTGTCTGACTGTATATTATTCAAGAATCAGTCAAAATAGATTTGTTTAACCAAGCCCAGTCAGGCTTTCACTACAGAGGAGCAACATCTACGAAGTACTCTGGAATTTGTGGTCGGCACTGGGACCATTGGCAGTACGGATTGTGTTTTGCTGCCTTTCTGCAAAGGAGCACCACAGGCTGCAGAACCAGAGGGCACAGCTCCGTATGGTTCCTTTCCTGAAAACAGCTTCAAATTTTATACATCTCATTGTCAGTGAAAGGCAATGATGTACCCTCCCTCAACTCCTGCTGTATTGGTAGCACCAGGGCTGGTAATGCTGAGCAGAAATGTGCTCTGTGCACACTGGGTTACCTAAAATCTGTTGATGGTTTGGAAAAGCTGGATAGTTTACTTAGTCAATTTAATTTAAATTGAAGGCAGATCTTCAGCATAAGATGTGCTCATTTTAGTTCTTCCAGGTATTTAGGATGTCTTCACTGTATCAGCCTAACAAATATCTTGAATATCAAAACTTGACTGGTAGGATTTTTTGCTGATAAAACTCCCATAAAATTCATCCCCACCAGCAAATTTTTCTTATGAGGGTTAGAGTGGTGCTTGTAACATGTATTTTAGGGTTACGGATTTGACCAGAGGGCAGAGTGGATTGTAGAACACAAAGGCTGCATGGTTTTCAATTAAACAAAAGATGTAAAGCTAAACTCCATGCAGAGACCTTTGTTGCAAGCACACATATTTTCTGGTCTTACATGGAAGGCTGTGAGTACGTACTTAGCCACACGGGTTGTTAAATAACACTAACTTAATGGCATTTTCCTCCTTTTCAGAGGTTGCTCACACCACATTATTTTTTAGAGGCTTTTAGTTCTCTCCTCCTATTACACCAAACACCTTGAACAAGCACACGAGAGGAGATCCCCACCAGTAGCCAGACATGTTGATCTGGCCCAAGGAATCACAACTACAGCTTCCTTAGGGTTGTGGCATCATGCTGCCTATCAAGTGTGGTTCTGGTAGCCAAACAAAAAATCCTTGTTCATCCTATTTGGATGTTTACTGTGGAATTTATTAGCAGAAGTTTACATAGCTCCAGCCACTTTATGACAGATTTTAATATGTGTTTCCAGCCTTCCCTGAGCTCTCAGCTGATGTGCAGTAGAAATGCACAGAGATAATTTGTGTCTCTGTTGTTCGCTGCTTTTGACCAAACCTCAGATATCTTCAGTTGATTTCAGTTGTGCTTACAAGATAACCAGTTTTGGTTCTGCTGCCAGCATTGTTTTGGTGTGCTCCCCCTGCTGGGTACAGTGCATCAGATAAATGGGGGTGTAGAACATTCAGACTTTTTTCAGTAAAGTCAAAGAATGCTTTATTCCTATTGATATGATTTCAAAATGATTGAATGTACTCTTTTTCTCGTAAGTGCTTCCTAATTTTGTGTCTAACACTGTTGCATTTTGAAGGATCTGTTGCATTAACAGCAATCAGTTAAAAATCGGACAAACTGCAACCATTTTAATTTACTCTAAGCTCTCAGTGCTTTTTCCAGAGGTTTAAATTTACTAAAATTAAAATGAAGGAAGAAGATCTGCTGAAAGCAGCAGTTCTCCATGAGGGAAAACAGTTCTCCATTACCTGCAGAGCTTGGATTTATTTGGTGAACACAGTGATCACAAGATTAAGAATCATCCCCATTGCAGAGCTGTAGCAAGATTGTCTTAACATTTTGGAAAGGCTTTTGTTGGTATGGGGGCTCAAACAGGAAAATTTGGGATGGCTGAGTTAAACAATAAAAATTCAATCTCAATTTTGTGGACGAGACCAAAGGAAAGGGACAACAGCCATTCTCTAAGGTCAGTTCCTGCTCAGCATGTGCCACATGTCTCCTCACAGCCCACTGCTCGCTGTCTGCTTTGCTGCCTCCTGCGGAATCCCGGGAATTGCCCTGCTCACTCTGGGAGTGAACCCTCTCACCGGGGCCCTGGGAGCCTTCAACATCTTCCTCTACACGTGCTGTTACACACCCCTGAAGAGAATGAGCATTGCCAACACCTGGGTGGGAGCTGTTGTTGGGGCCATTCCCCCCATCATGGGCTGGACTGCAGCTACTGGGAGTCTGGATGCTGGTGAGTATAAAACCCTTTCATCAGGGCGAGTGGTTGTCAGAGTAACTAAAAAAGCTACTCAAAAGGCAGTAAACTTTGTTCTTTATGCTTGTTGACCTGACCAGGCCAGGTTGGACACAGCTTGCAGCAGCCCGGTTTAGTTGAAGATGTCTCTGCCCATGGCAGAGTGTGGAATGAGATGATCTTTAAGGTCCCTTCCAAATGCAAACCATTTTGTAATCCTGTGGTAGGGCTTCAAAAGCTGCTAATTTTGGTAACATTCTCCTTACAGGGGTATTTCAGGGCAAACCTGAGCTGATAAAGCAGCATGTCCTATCGAATATGTGTTTTGATCATCTTAAAAAAAAATCCAGAAGGAAAATAGCATATTTGGTGTTCACATAGGAGAAAATGTTACATAATTTCAGGATTGAAACCATATCCAGTAAGATCCAATTTGCAAGGAACTTTCAGCTGGAAAATTCCCAGATGTGTTTTACTGTCTTTCCACAAGCCAGAAAATGTCCTGGGAAGATTAATTTATTGCTATATTTCTTAATTACCCATTGCTACACTCTAAGTTTTAAATACTCCTTCCCCCCTCCTTGAAAAGCAAATGAAGATTTCTATTTTAGTAACTGTGAACCATTTTTACATCCCTTGTAAAACACTGATCTCTTCAGCAGCTCAACTCTGACACAATCAGGTCTTGTTTTTCCTGCCAGCTAGAAACTTAAGAATCAAAGTGGCTCCACAAACTTACAGTCTGACGCGACTAATGAAGTGCAATTAATAGGTCTGTTAAGAATTGGTTTAGCTCACACTCATCCCACAGGGAGGCATATTGAAGGTTTGAATATACTTTCTACAACATGGCTTTTAACCAGAAATTATCAGAATTTGTGCAAAATCTGTTCTTTATGCACTTCCTAATAAAAGTCAGTCTGAGCTGGCTTTGTGTCCACATGTTCCCACACAGATCTAAACCAGAGCAAGGATGGAAGGTGTTGTGGGGTTTTTTTGAAATATATGTTGCTTCTATACAAATATTTGCTTCTCTGAAAGTTACTTAGACCTAGAAATTATATGTAAGAGTGTGTATAGCGGCTTGTGTTAAGGAGTGCATAACAGACATTGTTAGCAGCTCTGTACTTCAGAAGGGAGGAGGCAACACGACAAAAAAAGGCATTGAGGAGCTGGAGCGTGTCCAGGAAAGGGAACGGAGTTGGGAAAGGGGCTGGAGCCCCAGGAGCAGCTGAGGGAGCTAGGAAAGAGGCTCATCCTGGAGAAAAGGAGGCTCAGAGGGACCTTCTGGCTCTGCACAACTCCCTGATAGGAGGAGGCAGCCAGGTGAGGGTCAGGCTCTGGTCCCAGGGAACAGGGACAGGATGAGAGGAAACAGCCTTGAATTGTGCCAGGAGAGGTTTGGACAGAATATTAGGGAAAAAATTTCTTCACAGAAAGGGTGGTCAGGGATTGGAACAGACTGCCCAGGGCAGTGATGGAGTCACCATTTGTGGAAGTGTTCAGAAAATGTTTGGATGTGGTACTTGAGGACATGGTTTAATGGTGAACATGGTGATGGTGCTGGGGTGATGGATGGGCTTGATCTGAAAGGATGTTTCTGACCTTAACAATTCTGTGATTCTATAGACTTAATTAAAAACAAATTGTATATTTTTAAGACCTTTATCATTCTGACTGCAGATGCTTAGACCTTGAATCTAACATTGTTTAGGGATTTCTGTGTTAGTTTTCCCACTTCATTGCAGAGTTGGTGTCCGAGGATGACTCTCATGTGCCTGTGCTTCACCTACACAGTTCAGCCCAGAAGAGCTGGAGTGCAGAGCTGCATGTCTCCAAAATCCCTTGCTGTAGAGGCCAGTGAAAGCCCAGCAGGTTAAGCTGGCACTGATTGTCATTATCTTTAATATGTCAACTTTTTCTTTGAGACCTATTTCACAAAGAGCAAAGCTGTCCCTGTACAGCAGCAGAGAGGGCAGTAGGGAGCCCCACTGATGCCCAAGTAAGCTCTTCCTCTCTAATTTGCAGCTAAAATGTGGTTATGTGTCCCTATGCCAGCTCTGCTGTGGAGGGGATGATCCCTGGCAATGATGCCACCAGTGGAAGATGATAATTTTAAACCACCTGAGCAGACTTAGTCAGAACACAATACTTTGGTGCATAACCAGTGTGTTCTGTGTAGCTAAAACTTTTTATAATCACTTCCCAGTCTGCATCAGGGAGGCCAGGCAGCTTATTGAATAGAGAAAGAAATGTTCTTGAGCTGATACTGGTGTTTGTAATGAAGCACACCTGGGGAGAGTCCTGAAAACAGGGACTGGAGTGTAATATTTTAGTGCATTTCAGTAGTAAATGAAAACAAACAAAAAAACCAATACAAACCCTACAAACACTTTTATAGAGAAAAGAAATAACTAGAAGAAAAGGATGGCATTGTAGACTATGACTTTCAGTATTAAACATTCTACTTTTGCAAATAAGACAGTTCAGTCCCTGGCAGCATTGTATCCATGTGGAATACAGGCATGTATCCATACACAACGTGCAGACCCGTGTCCCTTCCCTAACCAGCCTGGTCTCAGTTGTTGAACTCATTAATAATGTGTAATTAGTGTGGAAACTTAACCTAGTTTTAGGTAGAGGTGTGAAAATGCCTTTGCACCTCATTTTAAAAAAATCATTCTACTTGATAACAGAGGGGAATGTGAAGGAAGGGAGGCAGGAAACTAATGAGAAGGAAAGTTCTCCATGCTAAAGTGGTGGATTTTTGAGTTTACATTTTCCTGTGGATTTTCTCTCCTTGTAATCTTCTCACAGCCACATTGTTGTATGTGTTGCTGGTTATAGGGAAAACAGTATTTAAGTGTAGCCCTTTCATTACCATTTGTTGGGGGGAGCTAAGTGTTAAACTGTTTTGTTTCACAGTCAGGACAGCCATGTCTGCTTCCTTCAAGAGTTCCATGACATGGATGCTGTGAGATGTCTTGTCCTTTGGGAGAGTTGGACATGGTTCCTTTGAGAGTTGAAGATGGTTCCTCATTTCCAATTCCGGAGCTAATAACAAAGTATCTCAGAGTGGAACGGCCTTGTTTTAATTTGTCCTCATTTTGTTTATGGCTTTCAAAGATGAATACCTTGGCAGTTTCTTGGACAAGAAACAAATACTGTGTATTGGGGACCCTCATATTTCCAGTGATGCAAACACTTGCTGTAATTTATAGAATAATCATATAATCATAGAATTACTTGGGTTCATAAGGAACCTTAAGGGTCATCTTGTTCCAACCCCCTGCCATGGCAGGGACACCTTCCACTATCGCAGGGTACTCCAAACCCCGTCCAACCTGGCCTTGGACACTGCCAGGGATCCAGAGGCAGCCATAGCTGCTCTGAGCAGCCTGTGCCAGGGCCTGACTGCCCTCTGAGCAATTTCTTCCAGTATACATCTTTGCAGATCTCGTGGTACTTCCCAGGAATGTTTGCTTCCATTTCTGCCCCGATGGGTAACTTTATATGCTCTTAAACCTGATTGAACATCCTGCCCCCAACCCTGGATTTTGTGCCAATGTAATTTAGGGAAAACCTCCCATTTCAAAAGCAAAAGATAAGGTTATCTCTGGGAAGATGTGGAATTCTTTGTTGTGAGTTTGTGGGGGGTTGTGTTTTTTTAATGGCAGCTGTTTGAAACTGATGAAAGATGGGGAATGTTAACATTTCCTCGCTGGGGGAGTGAGTGCAGGTGAGATGGTCAGATAAATGTAATTTATCACATGGACATCACTGCCACATATCTGGAGTATTTATGCAGAACTTAACTGCCAGCCTGTGATTTGCAGTAACACGTTTGCTTCCTTGAAAGCAGATTTCATTGCTCCTTTGTGGAACTATTTGTTTCTGAAGAGATTTGTTTTTCTAGTAAATCAAGATACCTTCAAATTATTTTACAAGGGAAGGACTAGCAGGAAAATAATGACATTCACTTAAAACCTTAAGTGATAGCAGAGAGATAGGAAGAGAGGTCAAACTTGGCAGTGTCCCCTGCTCTGTGCTAGATCCCCCTCCTGCATGGGATCCACAAGCAGAAGAGCTTCTGGCTGTGCCACAGTGCTGCTGAGCTTGTGCACAGGGATCCTTAGGAAGAAAGAGAGCTGTTTATTTTGGTGTGTAAGAGGTACAGTGTATACATGCTTTAAATTACCTTCACGCTGCTGTTCTTTCTCCCCAGACTAATGTCCATTTAAACTTGTTATTTCTAGTTAACAGAAAACTGAATCTGGAGTAAATGTCTCCAAGTGCCGCAGGCCATTTTTTGCCTTGCACATTTTCATAGAATCATAGAATGGTTTGGATTGGAAGGGACCTTATAGATTATCTCATTCCAATCTCCTGCCATGGGCAGGGACACCTTCCACTGTCCCAGGCTGCTCCAAGCCCCTTCCAGCCTGGCCTTGGACACTTTCAGGGATGGGGCAGCAAGAGCTTCTCTGGGCAACCTGGGCCAAGGCCTCACCACCCTCACAGCCAAGAATTTCTTCCTAATATCAAATCTAAATTTCCCCTCTCTCAGTTTGAACGTGTTCCCCCTTGTCCTGTCACTACATTTCCTGATCCAGAGTTGTTCTCAGGCTTCCTTGTAGCCTCTTCAGATCCTGGCAGGTTCTATGAGGTCTCCACACAACCTCTTCTTCTCCAGGGTGAACAGCCCCAATTTTCTCAGTCTGTTCCTATAGGGAAGGTGCTTCAGTCTCTTTATCAACTTTGTGGGCCCCTTTGGACTTGCTCCAACAATCCCATGTCCTTCTTACACTGGGGGCCCAAGAACTTTTGTACTTCTTCCACTGGCCGTGCTCTGCTCAGGCGTTGAAGGCTGGATCCCGCCGGCGAGCAGGATCAATGTTGTGGAGCAATTTGGTGCCATGGAGTTCATACAAACCACCCAGTGAGATGGAAGTGACAAGCAGGGCTCCTCAACCTAATGTGCTTATCAGCTAAAGGGATTTATTCTGAATAGGTGGTGGCAGAGCAGATAAGGGCCCTGACAGTGCGGCAGACATTGCAGAGCCGTGGTGGCCAAGGAGCCATAGGTATTACTGCACCAAAGAATGTTTATCTCAAGAGACTGTTTAGTTTATCAGATGCTCCACTCCTGGTCTCATTTCCCTGAAAGACATCTTGTACTGATTTTCATTCATTTTCAGAAATTTAAATAATTCCTCGGGGTATGAAATTTATAGACTCAGTATCAACTGTAATCATGTGGAGGCTGATTTTTAAATTGCCTTTACTTTGTAATTCAAATTGTGTTGTATGGTAGACATTAATTATGTCAGCCAGCATCTATTTACAAAAGGGGATTTAAAAATGGGCAGTTCTTATCAGCTAGTGACATTTGGCAGATGGATGGTTTCAGTAACAAAAAAAGGAGAATAGGAAAGAGGGGGGCCTGTGCCCAACCTGTCAATGGCTGGAGTCTCTCATACCTTCCCTGGTGTAGCAGTTGTCTGCCAATAGGAGGAAGAGCAAAACAACAGCTTAATTGCATGCAAAATAAGCTTGGAGATCTTTGTGACCCTTCCAGTTAGGCACTTGGAGCTTTCAAAGCCCCTTGATGTGAGAGCAGGTCTGGGAGCCAGCCGCCAGAGCAGGGCAACTCCAGCGTCCTGCTGCCGGAGGAGAGGAGGCTCCAGCTATCAACTCCCACTGGTAAACGCAGATTTTCAGGGTTTCACTTCCCAGATGAAAGAGCAGAATTTGTGGTCTGTTCCAGAGGAAACAGATATTCATGTCACTGACATATGAGACTTGGAACTGGGGGCCTGGGAGTATGCTTTGTGGGGGTAAAAACTGTTAAAAATGAGGCAGAGGGACAATACTAGTGAGCAGCTGGTCTGAATTTAGGACAAAAGCCAGTGGGCTATTTTTTTCTTCCTTTCCATCTTCATAAGAGACAAAAGAAATGGCAGTTCCACTGCTGTGGCACCTGGGGACTGACCCCACAAGTTCACAGGCAGTGTGCCCTTTGCCTGGTTCTCTACCCCATGTGTGGCTGATGGGGCAGCCCTGTGCCCCTGGGTGTGAAACACAACACCCACAGAGAAATCAGGACTGGGGGATCTGCAGGATGGACTCCTACCCTTGGGCTGGTGGCAGCCCTGCCAGAGCCTAGAAGAGGTGGCTGATGAGGAGCTCCTGCATGACTTCGCAGGTTTGCAGTCCTCTGCTGAGTCTGGTCCTTTGGTAAATACTTCCTAAATATATTTGACAAAGACTGTATTTTCATCTTACCCAACAGGCTCTTCTTTTATGGCATCTGTTGCTGGGGTTAAGTAAGGCGAGTTATGTATGGTATTGTTATTTTCTCAGCCTTGCCTATGTAATGAAAGGTGTTTCCCTGTGAGGCTTTTGGCTGCAATAACCTGCTGTGTGTCACACAAGAAGTGCGCATGCCTGTGTGTATACACACACACAGCTTTTATCCATGTGGTGAGCATACCTGAGAACATCTGGCTTCCTTCTGTTAAAAGCAGAAGCCAGGAACACTCTCTCGAGGTGAAAAATCTCACAGCAAACTTCCTTTTCTATTCCTCGTGGACACTGAGGATCTTTTTGTTTTGCAGAGAAGCCAGACACACGGCCAACATCCCCTTCCCTTTCAGTGCTGCTGCAGAGGAGTCTATTGCAGCCCCTAGATACTCCTGTTCCACAGGCCTTTTGTGCCATCCTTCAAAAGAAACAGCTATTGAAACCCCTGACCATGAAGCTTTTGAGTTTTCCAGTGTTTTCCTTGTTGCCCTTGGTTTCCATGACAGTGTAACCTTGGAGGGGCACAATGCGGACTGGGCCATGCATCCCACACTGACAGCCCAGGACCATTGTCCCAGCCCAGGGACCTTGGTGTGGAGCTTTAGAAGTGATACTTCCCTTTTTCCTCTCAAGGCTGCTTCGCCACTCTTGTGCCATCCAGAGCAAACAGTAGCATCTGCTTCTGTTTTCCAGCGGAAGCAGAAGTGCTCATTGTTGTCTTGCTGTGGTGCTGATGTGGGCAAAGTAGAGGGGAGTTGCATCAGTTTGGTTAAGGTTAGTGTCCAGGTAATCCCCAAATTTCTTTGTGTTTGAGAAGGCTTCATAATTGCAAATTGGGATGTAAATTTTGATGAGCTAATCCTGTTCCTAATTCTAAAGACAGTGGGAAGAATTAAGTAGCTGGTAACATTTCTCTTCAGGAGGGATGGTATCAGGACAGTATCTTGAACACTTGTAACTGGAGGTCAGTTGATTTAACAATCGTTTTCCATCACCAAAACAAGCTGAAGCACAGGCAGTAATGATTGTACCTTCCAGCTCTCCTTCACAAACAGAAAATGCAACCAAGAGCTGAACAAACCAGTCCTTATGGATCAGGACATCACAGTGTGTTCTGGCCATGACTCTCCAAACCACTGTGAATCTGTGTACTAATACCCCCAAATAATCCTTTAAGATTGCATTGAACCTGAAGTGGGCAACTAAGCTTTGACAAGATTTTTAAATCTTTCTTTCTTTACCCACATAATTACTCATAGTTAGAAATCTCCAGGGAAGACTACTGTGTTAAACTTGTGAATGAGCACGAAAGAGAAGACAGAAAATAAATGTTTTGGACATGTGTTCTCTACATTTTTTGTGAATGTAAGATCCTGTAAAACTTATGTAGGACTGTGGTGAAGAGTTTGGGACTAGTTATGTTAAAATTTCTTGTAGAAAAGGTGCAAAAGGCAGCCTGAGACAGCATGGGTGCTCACAAGCAGGTGGATACAGCTGGACCAAGTCAAATCTCTGAGCTTTAATCTACCTTGTCTGGATTAAAGAGGAGTAATTTGTTCAACATCTTTTAAGGGAAGAGAGCCAGTTGTACGCTATCAAGTAAAACAGTGTGTGGTTGTTTCCTGACTACGATCCATTAAGAGGCTGAGCTTACACTGCCAAAGCCTTCCCCTCCTTACAGCAGCCAAACTCATACCCGTTTCCTAGAGACAAAAGGCCGGTGCTTTCCTCTCATAAGTCAGAGCTACCAATGTCTGGAAATAATTTTAAAATTCCTTCACATTATTCAAGGCAGAAGAATTACTAAAATCGTGCTTTAAGCAAAACAGCATTCTTAGGTTGCCAAGGCAGTAAACACCAGCTTTGGGAAACGCAGTTAAGATTTCAACATCTGTTTTGGAGCTGATATTTAACTATTCCATGTTTATTTTAATGCCTGGTTGGCCACTTCCCAGTTATACATATGCAGCGCCAAAGCAAAAATAGAAGGAGCGAGTCTGTTCTTGAACTGATGCTACAGGTTAGCTCCTGTTACTTTTTTTTTTTTTTCTTGGTTAAGTGAATAGGTGTCTGCAGCCTGAATGTGATCTGAGAGGTTTGCAGAACCTCTCAGAAGTGGGAAAGCGCTGTGGGTTCTTTACACGACAATGAGAAGGGCAAGAAGAGAGCACATGTTGTTCCTCTGCAGTGTGTTTTCAGGAACACGGTGTTGATACAGCAGTCCCAGTAGATAATCTGGGACGTTTGGCCTGACTTGTGTGGACAGGCCCATATTCACCTGCCCGCCCAGGCTGGTCAGACTCTAGCTGACCCTGCTCCCGGGGCTGGAGCTTCAACCAACACATGCTGTGCTCCAGCCTGAGCCCTTCTGTAGCTCAGGTACTTTTCTTCACTGGAGAAACCTGTCTTCAGAAATTGTTTGAGAGTTTCAGTTGGACCATCCCAAACTGTTGTGCCTCATTTAAGCTGAAATAATTAATCTGTGAGTGAAACCATCACCGTGGCTCCATGTGCCCAACTGAACAGGTATAAAGCTCTTTGATGATGAAAGGTATTGCCAGTATGAAAGAGGCATATTTCAAATTGTTACTTAAGAGAGTGGCATCCTCAGCATGAGACAGGCAGAATTCAAGCATTATTTCTGCCTTTCGGTGGTTAAGAAGGTAGGTTTGCAGTCCTCGAGTTGCTCAGTTTGCTCAGAAAGAGTTATGTTGGCACTGATAACTCAGCAGCTGCATGTACTTAGTTTTCTTGAATAGATGTTGTATGGACCTGAACACTCTCTATCCTTTATGGGACATGAGAAGTTTGGGCAACTGGCATTTGCGTCTGGAGATTTTCATCGCTGTGTCACTGATGGTGTGAGCCCAGGGTGGGCAGGACAAGGAGCTGTTGCTGCCTGAATGTCTGCTCTCCTCTCCAGATGTTAACCAGTGGTCAGAGCTCATGGCCTGCAAGGACTTATACCCTAAAAACCATTTTCCAGCCTCCTGCTCTTAGGGACTCTTCCTGCCCAAGGACTGGCTCCTGCACTGACATTGTTCTCTCATCTGAGATTTGGACCATCCAGCAAATGAGATCATCATAAGTTGCTCTAGAAGGAACAAACCATGAAATTTTAATCAAGATTTATGAAGAACCTCATAGCCTTCTTGACATTTTAAAGAGCAGAACTTCAGAGGGGTGTGCTTCTTGCTCTTGTAGTTCTGAAAATTAGACTGTCATCTGCTGCAGTTTGCAAACCCAGTCACTAGTTGGTTTTGGAAGTCTCATCTCACAATTATTTCCGAATCTTACCCAAATTTATTGAACTGTAAAACATCCAAGCTAATGAATGACTGTGGAATTTAGTGTCCTGTTTGTTTTAGGAAAAGTGCAATTTATAAAGCTTCAGTATTTCACTAGATAAAATATTTACAGAAAGAAAGAAGCATTTTCTACCTTCTTCAATGCCAGTTGAAATTTTTGCTTTATTTTAGATAATAAAATAAAAATCTCAGCTTGTCCTTGTTTATTAAAAAGGAGGTCTATTACTATTTAAATAAACCATGAAGAAGAATTTAAGAAAAGAAATAATGGCTTAACCTTAAAATTCATGAGGAATGCTAAAACCTGTTATTTATCTTGAGCTCCGTAGGTGCTTTAGGACCTTCCTGGTTCTCTGCGATCCTGGAACTTTTGAGATGATTGAAGACAGTAAAAAGAGATGAAAGAATAAGAACTTAGGAAGAAAATATTTTATTCCTATTTTGCATGCAAGAGAGAAAGAGTTTTGGAGACCTGGGCCTTGTTTTCTTTAAGTGACTTCATTTTTTTCCAAAATCAAACAGGACCGATCTGACAAGTTATTGGGATTTTTAAGTGTCTACTGCATCTGTCCCAGGTTCTCACACTTAGAGAGAAGAATTGGTCATAAATGGGATCAATTGCAGCAATTAAAAATTTGGCCAAAAAGACTAAGGAGTTTGGGATATCCTTGAGCCAGCCAGGTACTTGTGGTCCTGCAGAAAGATCTGAGTTCCTCTCAGTCTGCCTGTTCTCAGATTTCCACAAGCTGTGGAGGAGCCAAGAGACCCCAGGGTGCTGGATGTCCCTGGGTGCCCCAGGGTGTCCCTGGGTGTCCCTGGGTGCTGGCTGTCTCCCACTGCCCAAGCAATGACTCTGCTCCAACAACCGGCTTTGCTTTTGTGAACCCTGTGCCAGGTCCATGTGTTCCAGTTGGGAACAACCTCGTCTGATTTTCACTTAATGATAAACTCTGTAGAGAAAAGGGAGATTTGCAATGTTTAAACTGAGTTCCTAAACTTTTGGGAATGACACAGAAGCTGTAGAGCAGACCCAGCTCTGTTTGGAACCAGATTAGTCTCCAGAGTTTGTCTCACTGTAATATTGCTTAAAAACACTGCTGACTTAGTTATGACATAGTTAACATTCATCTAGTAATTAATGAGTATTGCAGTGTCTACTCTGGGCTTGACAGGATTCCTACTGTGAGCTCATTTGATGCTGAATTGTACTGTACCATGTGCTGTGCTTTCCAAGTCATCAGTCTTACGTGACACTTAAAAATCTCTGACAACCTGACAATCTCTGCCTGGGCTGAGGAAATCCCAGCACCAAACAAAACTTTTTGTTTGGGAACCAAACAAAAAGACTGGGTCAGTTAAAGTCCTCATAATGGGCTGTTAAATTACTTCACTGTCCAGCTTCTCGGTAAAATAACAATTATCTCAGGGGTTGTAATGTAATCAAAGTAATTAAATTCCAAAGGCTTGCATGTAAAAACCAGAGTTTTGTTAATGGGAATCTAGCCTCAAGTATTTTAGTTTGTCTGTTTGTGTTTAAAAGTTTCTCCAGATGGCTTCTTTTAATGGTGTCATAGTTAGGGAACTGTTAAAGGGCTTCATGTGTTTGAGGTTTAGGGTGTGTTTTGAGCTTAGCTGCACATAACATTTGAACAACTCAATAAGCAAAACCTGTGTTAGAGCTGAAACACAGGGACGTGGACACAGGTCCAGAGCCGTGGGAAGCAGGGACAGCCTCTGCTCCACGTCTTAGGCCCTGGCTTCATCTGCTTAAGAGTCCTCAGCTGATGGATAATTGTAGCTTACCTTTACCTAAGTTCTGGACAATGACAAGCTAGTGTCTCTAAAGCACTTCAGATGTGATACTTGAAAAATACTGCTGTCTTAGGTGTAGCACATTCAGGATCTTGCCTCTGTTAATGTGTTTTACAAGAATAGGAAAAAGCTAAAGAGTGACTTATGACAAGAACATTTTCCCTGTTGTTTCTCCTGATGTAGGGAGAACTGCTCCTTCAGTAAGTTTAATTTTGGTTTATTTCAGCAGAGCTGCTCCCTCAGGTTTCAGCAGAACTGAATCAAATACTGTTCTGTTGGGGCCAAAATGACTTTTCTGGCCATGATATTCTTAAATTATTGGTAATTTGGGGGCACATCATTTCCATCTGTCTTAAAAGGTTCCAATTGAGAAAAGGTGCTAACCTCTGCATCCAAAAAATCAACTTTAGAAGGATTGAGTAGCTGAATTTGAAGCACTTTGGGCCATAGACCAGGAAATGGAGTGACCTAATTCTGGCCTTCCAATACCAGAAGGGGCCTAAAAGAAACATGGAGAGACACTATTTACAAGGGGCTGGAGTCACAAGAGGGGATGGCTTCATGCTGACAGAGAGTAGGTTTTAGATGTGAGGAAGAAATTCTTCCCTGTGAGGGTGGAGAGGCTCTGGCACAGGCTGCCCAGAGAAGCTGTGACTGCTCCATCCCTGGAAATGTCCAAGGCTAGGATGGACGGGGCTTGGAGCAACCTGGGATAGTGAAAGGTGTCCCTGCTCATGGCAGGGAGTGGAATGAGATGATCTTTAAGGTCCCTTCCAAACCATTCCATGATTCCCATGAAATCACCTGGAATTTGTGGCAGACAATGTTGTTCTGAAAGCTGAACACCCAAGGTATGTGTGTCTATCTCTGTGCTTCATGTCATCAACTTCCAGAGGTACATACTCACCTCAAGGAGTATTTGTTACTCATTCGAAAAAGCAGTGAGATGGGTCTTTTACACCACTATGGGATTTATAAGCTACTGGAAACCTGCATGTAGTCTAATGGAGAGTTCCTTGACTGATGATAAGGTAGGGGAAAAAAAGGCAATTTCTCAAACTGAGATAATTATTACTTGCATGACAACACCCCATGCGAGTTGTGCTGTTAAGAGGCAAGAACTAGGCATGCACAGCTCCAAGGAATAGATGGAGAGATCTGAACCATGAAGCTGTTCAGAGGACACAGTGACTTGGGCTTTTTCAGAGTTGCTGGGGAAGAATTGAGTGTTTGGGGAAGAATTTATATACCTTAACCTATTTGCAGATAAGTATTGCTGCTTCCCTCAAGTCATCAAGAAAATGCGGGACACATGGCTCCAGTTGGAGAAGAAGTTTCCGTAGAGAATGAGCTCTCTGTGTTTCCATAGAGAATGAGGGAGATACAAAGAAAGCATTAATGTGAGAGCAGAAGGTTTGGGAGCTGGGGAAACAAAAGAAAACCCAGGAATGCTTATAACATTGCAACAACCTTGGGGGATTTTTTGTGTCTTCAGATAAAATTAGTGAAGAGAATTTTGGTCTGAGGGCCTCCTGGAGGCTTACTGGAATTAGCACATGAGCTGCTTCTGCTTCAGTAAGCGCTGTACTGTGTCCCAGGAAGAGCCATGGAAATGTGGTGCTTCCATATCTCCTTTTTAAATATAAAAGTACTTAATTGGTGTGAATTGAGTTATTTGATCAAACTGACTAGAAGTTTCTGCAATTGGTTTGAAGGAATAAGTTCTCCATCTCCTATTAGTTCATTAACAGTTTCTGCCAGTTCTGCCCCCTGCCCATAATGGAGCTCGTCCTGTGCCAGGAGCAGTTCCCTCGCTCATGCAGTGGGCAGACAGAGGGCTTGGCCTTGCTCCAACCTACCAGGGTGTGGTGTTTCCCCAGGTCTCAGGAGCAGCAGCTTGTCCTCCTTTTCCTCTGTCACTGAGCTGGGCTCCCTGTGTCTGGTTGATGCAACACTGCTCTGCCCACTGACTTTTTTCTTCTTTGAACACCCCAACTCAGGAACCTGAGAGTAGAATCTAGAGGTTCTCAGGAACACAGTCTCTTGCCCAGTTTCACTTCATTCCCACCAATCTTCCCTGAGGTAGAGACAGTTGGTGCAGGAACCAATTAGCAGTAGTTCTTTAGAAGGAATTGACTCACTGAAATGTTTCTCAAATTAAGTCCTCCAAAACCAAACAAACCACCATGCTCCAGCCCCGTGTGAATGCCATGAAAACCAGAGGTTCCTTATCTCATGGGGCTGCCCTGTCCCTGTACAGAGCGGTGTCACCAGCATGCAGTGTCACTGGTGTCACAGGTGGGTAGCACTGCCCTCCTGCAAACAGGGTGTGACAGCTGAGCTGTGTGTGTGGCACTTCCTGCAGGGATCCTCTAACACTCTTCTTCTCTCACTGCAGGTGCATTACTGTTAGGAGGGATCCTCTATTCCTGGCAGTTCCCTCACTTCAATGCCCTGAGCTGGGGTCTGCGGGAAGATTACTCCCGAGGAGGATACTGTATGATGTCTGTCACTCACCCGGGGCTGTGCAGGCGGGTTGCTCTGCGTCACTGCTTGGCCTTAATTGGACTCTCAGCGATGGCTCCTGTCCTCGACATCACCACGTGGACTTTCCCCATCATTTCACTCCCTATCAACCTCTACATCTCCTACCTCGGCTTTCGGTTCTACAGGGATGCTGACCGCAGCAGCTCCAGGAAGCTCTTCTTCTGCAGTCTGTGGCACTTGCCAATGCTGCTGCTTGTCATGTTCACCTGCAAGAAATCGGTCCTGGAGAAGGATGACAAAGGCGATCTACCCGGGGGAAGTCGTGACAGGGCTATGGAAATTAGTTTGCCTTAAAAGTCAATACCTGTCATCCTTGTGACGCATCGGGTAGTATATTTTAATAATTGCAAGGGGGAATCCTGTGGGAATCTGTGTGAAGAGGAATCATTTGTGCCTAGCGACCACTTAATGTGATAATTTTCTATTTTCTTTTGAAAGGGAATAGTCAGGAGAGATTAAAGCATTCAGGGCCTTAGGCCCCTTAAATCATCACAGGTTATGATTTAACCTATGCCAGAAGCACATCACTGTGGGATGGCCTTCCAAAGTCCCTGTCTGTCCTCATGGGTGTTGAGGTAATTAAATTAGGAAGTCACATGTGTATACATGCCACCATCAGCACTGGCAGCCTTGGTGAAGCCATCAGGAAGTGACCAGTGAATGACTTCTCACCCTTCTCCCCAAGCACCCTTTCCTTTAATTTAAGCTTTGAGGCACATAAGAGGGTGAACTCTTCTCTGAATCTGTGCCATCCCTGCACTGGTATTACACCAAAGCCATCAGTTTTGGGGGCTTTTTTCAATCAGCTGCACTTCCCAAAGTTACCATTCACCTCAGTAGATTTTTAGCTCTCATACACCTGGCACAGTTCTAAAGGAGTGAAAAAAACTGTCTTTCAGCACAAGACACACAAGCATTTAAACAAGTCTTCTGTAGCATATCCCTTGGACACACTGAGCCATTCTACTGTATTTCCATCACAGGGAATTTCTGACTCCCTTTTGGTTTTACGTCATGAGTGTTTGAGCCCTGTGTGTCAGATCTTTAGCTGGTAAAAATCACATTACTGTTTATGGCAGAGAGGCTGTGAATTGTGGAGGAGGAGGTGAGAAGCATATCCCAGAGTCGCATGGTTGTAAGGCTTTTCCATGTTAATGTCTCTTATGCCAGCCCATTCAGTCCATCCTTAGACAAACTCTGGACTGGCATCAAGAGCTTGAGCTGTGTTTAATGTCACAGTGTGGATGGTGGCTCAGAAAGGCTTCACTTTGGGAGTGATTAAGGTAAGGGAACACATTTTACAGAAAAAGGGCTGGGGATTTTAATCTAACGTAATCACTTGCCGATGCAGCCAGTGTCTGTCCAAAGCAATTATTGTGGATGGTCTCCCAAGAAAAGTGCATTATCCCTGTTAAATGATATGCTGAAGAACATTTCTGGTCACAGTTTAATATGGTTGTGATCCTGCTGTTCAGCTGTGGCTCACCCTCATCTTTCCTGGAGTTGTCTGTGACCTCCTGGTGTGCTCCCAAACACAGCAGCGTCAGGGGCAGACAGAGACAGTGATAATTTATTGTGGTAGTGTCTGTTGTGACTTGATGTGTTTTCATGCCAAGATTTCTTTCCCATGTGGATAGGGACTGGGCAGCAGGATGAGCACTGATCCAGAGATACAGCAATACCTGAAAAGGAAGACACAGTCTTGAGCTTGATCTCAAATAAAGCCCCTCAGGAAATGTCTTAATTCTGCCACCACAGGTGTATCACACTGACATAAAACCTTTCCTGGCTGCTCTCAAGATCCAGGCCTGACTCCTGGTCTCAGTTACGCTGGTGTAAATCAGGAGTGACACAGTTTAACCTCTGTTTTCTGGCAGAGGTGCTCGCAGGAACAGGGCCACCTATTTCCATGGCTCTTAAGTAATTGCCTGCAAGATTTGGTGACTTGAATGATTGCAGATGACAAGATGGAGCTCCCTCACTGTCTGACAGACTCTGCTGTGCTCAAGTTACTGTGGGTGACGCTTTGTGGAACTGTATGGAAACTGTGCAACTCCTGAATATGTTTTAAAAATGCGTCCAGTCTTCTCTGCAATAAAGTGCATACTGTCCAAAACGAGATGAGTGCTCCAAGTCTTTTTTAAACTATTCACTTCTTGCTGAAATTCTGTCTGGGTTCAGTTAATTGCAAAGGTGTTTGATAGTTTTGGGGCACTTCTCACAGCAACAATATTCTTGACCACTGCAAGAGCAAGGACAGCTTGTGAAATACTGATTTATTGTGCAAGCAGCACACTGAAAATAAATCACATGTGAGTGGAAAGGGTTTGTGCAAAACCAAAGAATATGGCCACCCTTTAGGTGGGAGACAAACCTGAAAAGAGCAGATGGCTCACAAAAAACCCACAGATTTTCCTCCCAGAGGCAGAAAATGGGCTGAGGCAGGAGGGTTGTGGGTTTCTCCTAAGTCATTATACAGCCAGGCTTCAGATGGCCTGCAATTCCTGGGTGCTGCTGAGGAATTCCATTCTGATTAAAGGTCTCAAGGACATGCCTGTGGTTCTGTTCTGAAGAGAGTCATCTTCATTTCTTGGGCCAAAATGTGTAACATTCACGGGGTTTAGGGCTGGACATGAGCTTTGTAATCATCCCTGAATGTCTGCAAAATGCAGGTCACTGGGTTGCACCAATATCTCCACACCCAGTGGGTCTGGCCTTGAGGAAGAGCATGGCTTTAGAATTGGTGGATCTGGGATTTAAATGTAAGATTATATCTTATTTAAATTTCTTATTTAAAAATAAATGCTTTCTTTACCTAGAAAGTGTTCTCTGCTCTGGTGCACACTGGCCATGTGTCAGGTGTGGATGAACCCGTCTGCTGCCATTTTACTGCCTTTAGGAAATTTTGCTGTTGCGCATGCTTTGCAAATAGACACCTTGCCAAACTGAAGACTTAGTGGCAGACTGATATTGCAGTAGGTGGTCTCAGGTCTCTTTTTCAATATGGCTGGTGCCACTATGGAAAATGAACAATCCTGAACTGTCTGCTGTCACCCAAGGATGTTTGTGGTCCCTGTGACCCTCCAGGGAGGACTAATGCCAGCCATCTCCACCTCCAGCACTGCTGCCCAAAGTCTGCAGGGAAAGAGGCAGGTGAGGTGCATGAGGTACCTTGCTGCAATGGCTTTGCACAGGAGATAAACTTGGGCTTTCTGCATCTCTGTTCTGGGCTGTGCAAACATCAGGCTTTGAGGACTCCTTGAACCTGGAACAGCAGTTCCTGCATGGAATTGCAATGTTGTTTTTCCCTTATCCCATTTGGATAACTTGAATATGGTTGTTTGTCACTCTTTATCCTGGTTACTCAGGAACTCCCCATGAACTGGTCCTGCAGAATCACAGAATGGTTTGGGTTGAAAGGAGCCTTAAAGACCACCTTGTTCCAACCCCTACCTATGGGATACCTGTTCTTTATGTGGAAGTGAAAAAAATAGCAGTGGTGTGCTGTGACCCTTCTAGCCCTGGGTCTGCTGGTAGCTGAGAAGGTCTCATCTCAGTGTTGCTGTCACAGGAGGCAGCTCTGCACCACCAGAAGCCTACACTGAAGTTCGTGGAGGAATCTGAACCAGTGACTCAAGAGGATGAAGCTGGGTTTTGTCTATTTGAACTTTAAACCTTTTGTGTGGTTTCGTGGATAAAACAGTAGCCCTGAGGCTCAGGAGATCTTCATTCTTTCCAGATCTCTGTAGAAGAAACGCACTCCAGCTGTAGAAAAGGGATGGAGATACTTCTTGTTGGAGGAGGAAACAGCTGACATCTCTGTCAGCCCATGCCTGTTGTTCTGAACAGCCCTGCAAGGTGAGAGCTGGGTAAGGCTTTGAGGAGTTGCAGGGAGACTGGGTCCTGTCCTCTGTTCTTTCCCCTGACGTTCAGCAGATCACAGAGCACAGCACTGGCCTGGCAGGGTGGTGTGGGGAGCTGAGCTATGTGACTGGGAGTTGCCCTGAGCTCTCAGGTTCACAAGGAGCCGCAGGCCTTGTGTGAGGTGTGTGTGGTACCCCAGCAAAGCAGGGATCCTGGTACCTCTGCCAGGGAGGCATCCCAACAGAGCAGGCATCCCAGCACAGTAGGCAGTTGGTGGAACAAAATGCTCTGCTCTTCGTTCTAGCATGAGTGAAGAAACCCAATCCCTGTGCTCACAGCACTTTCTTTGTCATTTCCCCCACTGGGCTTTTTTTTTTCTCACTTCCTGTATCAATCTCCAATATAATCTGCCCCAGCAGAGTCACACATTCACACTCTCCTGGCTCCAGCAGCATTCCCCACTCAGCCAGGCCACGGCATTTCAAGGCTTACGCAAAACACACGTCCTTTTCAGTTCAGACAGTCCCAGGAGAGTAGGAATGGAAACAGTGATACTGTTAGAAATTATTATCATTACAGATAGAAAGCATGTTGTCCTGGTTGCTCTCCAGAGGTGATTAGATATTCCCTCTTCCTTGGAAATGCAGGATGTCTACAGAACACTTTGCTATTAAAACAGAGATATCAGCACTGTTTCCTACAAGTAGCTCTGCTGCAGGTGGTAATTTTAGATGGTCCATTGTAGGCTGTCCCCAATGGCATTTTGAGTCGTGGAATTTCTTAACCAGGCAAAGAGCGAGTCCCAGGTGAGGGCTAATGGGATGCAGGATGCCACTTGTGCTGCCCATGGGATCTTGAGTCAGTTTGCCTCTTGGTGCTGCAATTTCTTGAGTCAGTTTGCCTCTTGGTGCTGCAATTTCTTCTTCCCGAAGTGGCAGGGTCAGTGCTGCAGGGCAGGGCTTGTCCCCCAGGCGTACATGTCCAGCATTCAGCCTCGCCCAAGAAAAGTCAGAACCTGCTTCTAATGTTCATTGTCTCCCAAACAGTGTGGAGTTAGTTTGGAGTCAAAGGTCACAACTGTGTTGCGAGTTCAGAAGTGTCATCAGTGATGACCCTCCTCCCTGAGAGCCTTCAGACCGTGCCCTTCTGGGTGATTCCCTCCATGTTTTTTAGTCCCCTCTGAAAAAAAGTACTACAGGCTTCTATGGCTCCAACACGAGGTCTAGTGAGCTTCAGAGCTGCCTTCCGAACCCTTCTGTTCACAGAATCCCAGAATAGCTGGGGTTGAAAGAGACCTCTGGAGATCATCTCATCCAATGCCCTGCCAAGGCAGGGTCACCCAGAGCAGGTGACACAGAGATGTCTCCAGGTGGGATTGGGATATCTCCAAAGAGGGAGACTCCACACCCTCCCTGGGAGTTCCAGTGCTCTGCCACCCTCTGTGGGAATAAGTTCTTTCTCATATTGAAGTGGAACTTCTTGTGTTTTAGTTTGTGGCCTTTGTGGCTCCTTGTGCTGTCACTGGGCTCCAGTGAAGAGTCTGGCACCATCGTCTGTCACCTCTGTTTTTCTGCTTCCAGACTTTACCTGTTTGCACTGAAGATTTTCTAGCCTGGGTCAGCACCTCAGGCTACTTTCCAGTATTTCACAAAAGTACAGTTCATCTGTTTCACAGAACAGGGTTGGCAAAACAAGCTGTTTTCCCACAATGTGGAGATGTTTTCCTACCATTCCTAACCAGTTCTGGCACCCCCAGGCCTTGGAGCAAGAACTGATTTGGCAGCGGGCTCAGGTTGGCTCATTAAACCATTCTGGGAAGGTGCTGGGTGTTTCTGCCAGTGCCCGAAAGGTCGTGGCTTCCAAATGTTTGTTTGAGCATTGCTGACCCTTCCTAAGAGATGCTTTGCCTGTGGTGGGTATGGACTGTACTGGGGAGCTGGTGAGGAGCTGCTGCCATGGCCCATATGTTTTAGGAGAGCACAAGGACTAAAAAAAAGGTGCTAGAAAGGAGGGTGCCTGGCCCCTCACCACTAGTGCTGGAACAGCTCTAAATTCATGCCTGTATTCCCATTTTTCTAAGACACCTGACTCAGTCTTGCCCACTGAGTGAGTGGGGTACCCAAAGGGAGGTCTCCATGTGTCTTCAAAGAGTGGGCAGCCCCCAGGACTGGGGCGGTTTGGCAGTTGAGGCTTTTCCCCTGGGAGCTCTCAAAGCTCATTGGCAAAGAAATGTCTGGCCCAGAGACTCATCTATTGTTTTTTTAACCAAAGAGAAAGATCAAGATTTCTGCTGCTGAGAAAGGCTGGGAGATGTTTGGGGATTTTTTTTTTCTTTTCTTTTTTTTTTTTGCCATGGAGAGGAGACACTGTATTAAATTAAAGTTGAAACAGAGATGCAAATTAGGTAACTAAAGCATTTCCGCAGTGCTTCCAGGGGAGCTGCTGGACGGCATCCAGACCGGGGGAAAGAACAGCCTGAGTTTATCAGCTGAATTCCAAGGTTTGGATGGATATTCGTGCTGCAGAGCTGCCAAGGCCATCTCTGCACTGAACCGCTCCCAGCAGCACCGAAGGGAAATTCAGGCATGCCAGGGGGAAGCAGGATAGCTGGGGCCACATAGTCACCCAGCAGCAGAGAGGAATGTTATTCAGATCTCTTCTCCCTCATCTGATTGTTCTGGCCTGGTTGTTACATTGCACGTGGCTTTCAACGGGAGCAAGGACTGACAGCAGCTGTCAATATGTTGGGAGTGAGGCTGATTAACCCTCCTCACTTCAAAAATGAGCATTGGGAAGAGTGTAGTGGAAGCATCTGCAGGCAGATGTTCACATGCCATCTCTTCCCTGTGTTACTCGGAGCTCTGCACAGGGTGTAGATCTTTCCCTACCCTGTAGGACCCCATGGACCTTTTCCCAGGCCAGGCAGTGCCTCCAGGGCTGCCAATAGATAACAAATGCTCCTGTTTTGGGGTGGGAGTGGGTCTGTCCTCTGTGGTGTAGCTGCTGCCCGGCAGGTCTGGTCGTCAGGAGTCACCCAGCACTGCATCCCACGCTCCTGCCAGGAGCATAATCGCTGGGCTTCCTGCAGGGATTGCTCGGTGCGGGTGTTTGGGAGGTGTCCGCGGGTGAGGTGAGGAGCCACCAGGCTGGAAGAAGTGCCGCTGAACGAGGTACCTGCAGAGCTGAGCCTTGGTGGCCTCTGTCTCTGGAGCCGTGACCGTGCCAGAGACGCCGTCGGATTCCACAGCTCAGAGCTCTGGAGAAGGTCGAGCGCCGCCCGCCGCTTGTGTGCCTCGCTGACAGCGGGGACTGCAGGAAGCCGCGCTGGACAGACGGCCAGAGGGACGGGCATTGCTCCGCGCGACTGCCGGCATGTGCGGGCCCAGTCTGGCTCGGCCGCGGTGCCGGGAACTCCCTCTGTTGACTTCTCCCGAAGTTGCATCCCCTCATCCAGCTGGCTCCGGTAATAAATAACACCTTCCGTAATGTCTGTAGCCCTCACTAAGCCACAGACCAGACTGATTATTGCTGCTTTTGTAGCCTTTACGGAGCTGTTTTTATTTATAACTGCACCCCGCTGGTCTGTTCATAGTGATTTTCCCGGCTGCATCCCATGCGGTCCAGTGCTGCAAAGCCACATTTTCATAGTAGCTGTTGTTGGTTTTAATCACTTATTTGGATGATATATTAATAGCAGTATCTCTGTGAAGCTTAAGAGTGTTTTCTTTTTCAAAACATTTACAATAAAAGCGAAGTGTTAGCCCTAATAAAACATGTGTTTCCTTTGGCTACTTCCTCCAGTGATGAATCCAATTAACTGAGTGCTCAGTGGAGAGCCCGTCTCACCCCGTCCTGTCCCGCCTCCTCCTCAGAGCCTCTCCTGAACCTCTGATTAAAAGGTGTTTGGGACCCCAGTGGGAATAAGGGTGCTTGAAAGGCACCGCGTGGTTGGAGGGATGTGAGCTTGTAATTGCCCGTGTGCAGACTGTAGGAGGCTGTAATAATCCCAACGATACTTTGCAGATGTTCATTTGTGTCTTGCATTCTCCTAAACCCCAAATAACCCATCACACCTTATTTCACAGCGAGGAAGGGTGAGGAGGTTGGGTGATTTGATGCTCTTAGGATAAGAAAGCACTAGTGAAAACAGAAATAAAACCAGACCTGTTGCCTCCTGAGCATCCTGTTCCTGTGGGTGGGGAGGAGGGGGGTGATGCTCTTTATTTTAGCCATTTATGGGGGAAACCACCCCCCCCCCCCCCCCCCCCCCCCCCCAGCAAAACCTGTCTTTGCTGGAAGTGGTTTAAATGGAACACTTAACTCACTGGGGCTGATGCCTTTAATTTCATTCAGAAGACGACTGTGAATGGACTCCTCACCCACTTCAAAAGGCAGTGGCAGCGTATCCACTGTGGTGCAGGTCATTCATGGACACTACAGGAGATGTGGAAACATCTGCTAGGTCCATGCCTGCTCCTTTCAGTACAGTTACTCCCCTTGCTAATAATTGTCTCTGTTCTGTCATCTAGAAAGGGACTTTGTGTTCCTCCCAGGTATTCTAATGCTAATTTGTTTAGTTAAAAAGAAGAGGCTAAACAGATGTGAACCATTTGGTTAGGCTGTAGTTCATTTGTTAGGAAGTGCAAAGGATTGTTGGCAGGATATTAAATATTATCTTGGCTGATCACAAACACTTCATATTTCAAGAGAGGAAGGGAGGTAGGGACTGCACTCCATGAATCAGCCTTTTCAAAGAGACAGAAAAAGGCAAACATTTGATAAATTTGTGTCATTATACTTAGAGATCAAAGGGGGTTTTACATATGCATTTATGCAACTGGCAACCTAGGAGACAATAATAACAAACATAGATCTCTGACAGCTTTACAAAAATAAAAATTAGCTGGTTCTCATCTGTAATTATCTGGGAACTGTGCGAGGTGGGAGGTTGCTCTCACTAGAGCTTTGCTGAGACAGGGAGCAAATGTTAAGTCATTCATAAATACATTAAGAAGTTCTGTGGGCAAGAGGTTGCCAAAGCCACTGGGTGGTAGCAGGACACAGCCACTGCATCTACAGCCCTCTTTTTATCCACGGAGCCCAAATTAGGCAGGCAGGGATTACCAGAGCCAGAGGTCACCAGGGAAAGCAGCATTTCCCTACATGCCTTGATGAAAATAATTTCTTAATGATGAAAATATATAATGATGGAAATATGTAGTGATGGAAATCATTCCTTGATGATTTTCCAGAAAATTATCTACAAGGAATCTACCTGAAGGTAGGAACATTTCCATCCATGGGCTCTCTCTGCTTGCCAGTGAGTTACAGCTCCATGTCTGTACTTTCCATAGCCCCATATGGCATTGTTGACCTGGATGATCCCTCCCACTATTCCCAATGGCTGGTCCATTTTATACAGTTCAGTAAGTACAGGACTGGAGCCACAGGCTCAGGTAAGTCAGGGAAGAAGCCTGAGAAGACCCCAGAAGGGGTTTGCAAGCAGCAGCAATAAGAGGGAGACTAATGGGGGCTGCAGTACATATTGCTTTAATCCAGGGCAGAATTTAGCAGAGGAATTGAAACTTCTCCAAAGCAGCAAGGGCCATCACATCACCCAAAAGAAGGAGAAATCCAGTTGCGTTAAAATAGTTTCATGGACAAAGCAATGCAGCCACAGAAATTAGAGACGGAGAAGTAGTATTATGTCATCTCTCCTTTCCTTCTGGCCAGTCACCATGCTGATTTCCTATTCTCTTGTGCTGGTTTAAAATGACTTCAGCAACTTGGTTTCTGCTCATTCCCATGGGAAACTTCCACAGTCTGTAGATTTCATTGGTAGGAAACTCTTCTTGACAGTCAGACTATATCTTCCTTTACTCAATTCCATCACATCACTCCTACTTACGCCTCCTTGGAGCACCCTAAATGCTCTTCTCCACTGAAGTCAGTGCAGTTATGTGAGCAGTAAATTTGGCTCGTGGCACTTAGAGAAATAGATATTAAAACCCCAGGGACGAATTAGGGAGCAAGGAGAGGGAGGGCAGCGGGGGAAAGGAAGTGGTTTCAGGTTAAGAGAAATAAGATCTCCTCTTACATCCGTACAGCAGTGCTGCCCATGGCCCTGGTGGGAGCATGCCCAGGACAACACAGCGGGACACCGTGAGAGGCAACAATGTCCCTGGGGTGTCCCTAGGATGTTCCAGGGATGTCCCTGGTCAGTGGTGGGGTTACGAAGCCATGGCTGAGGGGTCTAAGGCATTATGTGGCACTTGGACTTGGGTGCAGAGGGTTTGCATAAAGCCCTGGGCATTTGCCTTGGCAGTGGCTGAGCTGTTTTGAGTACCAGTGATGGTACCTGCAGTCACCCCATGGCCTGTCTCCCCCAGGGTGACCCAGTCCCACCATTTGGCTGTTTGCAGTGTTGTTTTGCAAAAGAACACTCACTGCAAGCTGTGCCTCTACAGGTTAAAGCACATGTATTTTTCAGGACAAAATCCCAAATGTCCTCATGCCTTTCCCCCAGCTCTTACCTCACTATTGTGACATTAGGACAAGTCCAGCAGATGTGTGCAGTGGTGGAGAGAAGGCTGTTGGCAGACACATAAGTGTTATCCATTGGTGATCCTCAGCTCCTCTGTGCTCTGGAGCAGCACAGGGTGCACTGCACAGGACATGTGTGGCAGAGGTGAGGGGAGGAGACAGCAATAAGGATTTTCTAGGGTGGGAAAAAGTGGAATAAAGAAGTGCAGGACTTCTCTTCCTGGGACCCTGCAAGGGGGAGAGGATTCAGACAGTTCTGTGTCTGAGGAACACCTCAGAGTATTGCAATAAGGACAAAATCCCATTATAGATATATATGATGGATGAGGAATGCAGAAATCTCACACCTCAGTGTTCTGGGTGCTCTATGTTCCCAAGAAGGGGGTGGTGTTGGCTGGTCACCTCCTCCCTGGCCAGGTCACTGTACAGCAGGGCATTCCAGGGTTACACTAGAATGTCTCATTTTCCCATGATCATGCACTTGATTAACATAATGAAATGGTGAATTACATTTCTCAAAACAGAACTTTAACCATGTCAGGAAAACTGCATCCTGTCTGGATTGGGACCAAGAGCACACTGACTTGATTTTGGGTACCTGCTCCTATTTATCACCCCATCAGGGCTTGTTCCTGCAGATCTCTGAAGAGCTGTGTGTGAAGCCTTCATCTTTCAGGAGCATTCCAGAGCATTTCAGAAATGGCCTCTTCAGTGTCAGAAAAATAACTTTTGCTAAAAGGACATACAGAGTTTCTGACTGGGAAGAGATAAAGCAACAAGGTGAAATTCAGCATCCAGACAGGACAGGAGTAGCAATGGAAACTGCTGCCTTGTGTCAGACTCCAAGAAAATGCTGGAAAACACATGGCTGCATCTGTAGGACCCATGGCCTGGCAAATGTCACCCTGGGTGGGTGTTGGTGAAGCGAATTGGCAGACCTCACCCTTCCTCTCTCCTCACTGTGGATTTGATCACAGAATCACAGAACAGTTTGGACTGGAAAGGACATTAAAGATCATCTCGTTCCAGCCCCCTGCCATGGGCAGGGACAGCTTCCACTAGACCAGGTTGCTCCAAGCCCCATCCAACCTTGAACACTTCCAGGACTGCGACATCCACAGCTTCTCTGGGCAACCATCATCTTGGCTTGAAGGCCTGTTGGGTTCTCTGCTTTCTGCTCTGGTTTAACAAGTGCGTTTTGCAGAACTGGGCACTCTCCAGGCTCATCTCAGCAATGCTCCACTAAGTGCTACTGTGACCCCTTGTCAGGAGCTGCACCTTCCCAGTGCCATCTGTCTAATTAATAATCATCAAGAAATGGGATATGGAGAGCAGGTTGATCCAAGCTCCATCCACCCTGGCCTTGAATGTTTCCAAGGATGGGCCATCCACAGCTTCTCTGGGCAACCTCAGCCAGTGTTCTATCACCCTCATTGTAAAAAAATTCTCCCTAATATCTAATCTAACCCTGCCATCTGTCAGTTCAAAACCATTATCCCTTGACTGTGCTAAAAGGTTTATCCCCACCTTTTTTATAATCCCCCCTTAGGTACTGAAAGACCACAATAAAGTCTCCCTGGGAACCTTGCTATGCAAGTATTTAGGGGATAAGGAGAAAAAAGGGACCGAGATGCCCCCAACACCATGACAGCCCCAGTGCCTGACCCCCAGCTGGCAATTCCCCGCAGCCGTGGGGGCACAAGGCGTGGGCAGTCCCGGCCTGGAGGTGAATGTCCAGCTGTCCAGCACACGGAACCCCGCGGAAGCCGCGGCAGCCCCGACGGTGGGACCCCGCCGCCATCAGCCAATAGGCGCGTGCTCTGCCCCCCTTGGCCCCGCCTTACTTATTATGCGAGACCCCGCGGCTGTGATAGGCTGAGGGCCCCGCCCCTCCCTGCGCTGCCGGCGGCGGGAGACGGCGCTGGGCGGGCGGCAGCGCCGGGCGAGCGGCGGCGATGGGGCCGTGCTGAGGCTCCGCGGGTGCCCATGAGGCGCCGGGCAGAGCCGAGCCGAGCCGGGCGGGCTCCAGCCATGCATCCCGGTGCGCCCGCGGGCACATGGGGCAGCGCTTGAACTGCTGCCTCGATGTCCCCGTCGCGTTGCCGCCGCTGAGGCGGAGGCTGCTGCTGCTCTTCATCATGCTCTTCCTCTGGCTCTATATGTTCTACTCGTGCGCCGGCTCCTGCGCCGGGCTGACGGCCCGCGGGTCACCCGCGCCGCCCCCCACCGCCCCGCCGCTGCCCCCGCTGCTGCCGGGGGAGCCGGGCGAGGAGAGCAGCCTGGAGGAGCAGAGGGCAGCGCCCGACGCCGGCAGCCCCATCTCCAGCTTCTTCAACGGCTCTGGTACCAAGCGGCTGCCGCAGGCCATCATCATCGGCGTGAAGAAGGGGGGGACCCGCGCTCTGCTGGAGTTCCTGCGGGTGCACCCCGACGTGCGCGCCGTTGGCGCCGAGCCCCACTTCTTCGACCGCAACTACGAGCGGGGACTCGCCTGGTACAGGTACGAGCCAGGGCGGGCAGCGGCCCCGCGGCGGGACAGGGCTGAGCGGGGTCCCCGCCGTCCTGCGCTCGTCGCCCCGGTGCGGGGCTGCCGCTGCCCTAGGCTCCGGAGCAGGCTGGTGAGCGCCCGGGGCGAAGAGTAAATGTTCCGCTAAATGCTTGCCCCCTAACAAACAACCTCTAAAAATATAATAAACCCAGAGCGCAACTCGCGGTCCCCGTTAGCCCAGGCGGCGGCGGGGCTTCTGCACGTTTTCCGCGAGCCAAACCGTATTTATTCATTATATGAAGGTTAAATATTAATTTAATATTTTTAAACACTCTTATTCCGCTGTACTCCCAGGTCCTTTGCTGGAGCGTATTTTTCCCCCAGCTCAGGGTGTTGCTGAGGGATGACTGGTGTGTCTCCCGGGTCTGGCGGGCCGTGCGCTCAGCAACCGCATGTTTGCGGGCTTTCTGACCCGGTTTTTTTTTTTGGTGTTGTTTTTTATTTTTTTGTACCCATTGGAGTGGGACTTGACCCGTTTTCCTTTTTTCCCCTTTGTTGTGCGACGGAGGCGAAGTGGGGAGGGTTTACCCATTTGGAGAGGATTTGACCCGTTCTAGGAGCGCTGCCTGGGACTGGCAGGCGGCAGCTCCACGTTCCAGATAGAACTTCCTCACTCGTTCCCTGCGTTCCGTCTCCGTTAACTTTCTCCTACCCCGTAATCATCTCTGGAGCTGATCGATTGCCCGAAGTCGCGATCGCCAGTCCGGCGCTGGACTGCGGGAGCGGTGTGGAGTGTAGTGAGTAATGGAGGCGTTGGGAACGGAATGAACCCTTTGGGCTGGGAGAAAATTACAAATTTCTGGCTTGCATCCTGTAAGGATGGATGTAATTCTAAGTGATTTTGCGAGGAGCAGCCGGGTCCGGGACGTCTGCATGCGAATGGGCTCGGCGGAGCGGGCGGCGGCGGGTCCAGAGGAGAAGCGCGATCAGACACCGAGCGAGGGGCGACCTCGGTGCTTTTCTCACCCCTTTCCCACTCAAGTTCCTTTCTCAGGAATATTTTGAATATGTCTTTCTACTGAGTGTTTGCAGGAATGCTAAAGGAGCACAGACGGAAACTTTGAAGCTAGGTGGGAGCTGTGAAGTTACGAATTGTAATCTCTTTGTAGTCTTGAAACTCCCACCCGGCAAGTCCGATTAGGTTTATGTCTTTTTTTTTAATGTTGCCATCACTCAGCAGTTAGTGAAATGAGTGCAGTATAAGATCTGATGAGGAGGAAGTAATTTTTGAAAGCTGTTTCGTTTTAGGAAATTTTGTCATCTCGGTGGAGGATGTAGCGTGTTGTCCCACAGCAGCCCAAATGAAACCTTTGTAAATTCAGCTGAGTTTAAAAAAATATTAATCTCACAGTTTGAAGGAGAAGTTGCATATAGCAGAGCAGAAAACCTGTCAGGATTTATTAGCAAAATGGTGTTGTATGTGTTGAACTCTGTTTTTAATTAGGCACCTAAATTAGACCATAAAATGGTTGATTAATCTTTTACAAGTAGGAGGTGGAAGGGGAGAAGGAGAGAATAATGCTTATGATTGAGTTCATGTGTTATCCCTGATGTAGTGGGTGAAGCCAATATTTAAAGGATACACATTATTTTTAAATTTGGAGAATAAGTGTCAAAGCTGTGTTTAATTTCCTAAAGTTTCACCATATCAGCTCCTGAATTTTAAGCAGTGCGGGCCCTGTCCCTGCAGATACACTGTAGTTTTTCATTAGTATCTTTGCAAAAGGGCTGTTTTAGCTGATATCTGACAAATCTTAAGGCCTGAATGGTGATGCTCTCAAGCAGCAAGAGTAAGTGATGCTGGAAGTCTTGAAATCAGTCGTGTGTGAGTCACTCCGAAGATGGGAGTCTATCTGGTTCTCTGTGGGCCTGGGACCTAGGTCAATTAGGGAGGACTAAATAATGCAAAATACTTGGGAGAGGATGAAAACCAGCAGACAAGTTGTTATATATTGTGCATTATTTCTAACTTAATTAGAATTAGATGCTGAATTTTGTTCCTATAAATTTTGTCATTAGAAGTCAGATCCTATATAGTAGTAACTCCAAGCTCTTTCTGACTTCAATGAATCTTGGCTTCTCAGCACTCCTTAGGAACATGTTTATTTCTCCCAGACCTAATGAGGCTTTTATTTATTATCGTAGTATCAATAAGGAAATGTGTTTATATTTTCTTGTTAGCGGTTCAGTACGGTTGGATTAAAGACGCTATAAAAGGTGTGTGGTGTCAGCATCGTGCAGTCAGCTGGGCAAGCCTCATTTCTGTTTTTCAGATGCTTTTGCTCAAAACAACCGAACTTTGGAACTGGGGGAGTGACTGTGTCCTCAGCACCCAGAGTGCAATGTAAATCCAATTGCCTGGTTTTGAAAAGATGAAGATAGAGTTTTTAACCCATGTCTCACTTGAAGTGTATTTTAGCTAACTGGCTAAATTTGTTTATATTTGTTAGGCATTTTTGTTTGTTTAAGTTGTTTTTGCCATCCAAAATTTTCTTTTTCAGATTTTCAAGATGCCTAGGCATCACAGATTTACTTGTTTAGTGTGATGGATTCTTATTTTTGGGGGTGTCTGTGATTAATCCTGTTTAACTACTTATTTCTGTCTGAAGTTTTTATCTAGCAAAAATAACTTCAGAAGGACAGAACAGAAACTTGTTCCTTGCTCCATTTTCTGTCAAGTGAAATGAAATCTGTTGGTTTGTTTCCTTAGTGTTGAATGCAGAACAGTATCAAGTGGTGCTGAATATCATTCCTGAAAAGCAGGGGGAAAACAGGAAAAATTAAATGCTTTTTTTGATAGTGAGATAACTTCTGTACACACATTGCAGGGTCTCCCCGTTCCCCTGCCCCATAATGAATACAGCATGTTAACTGCTTCTAGTGAAAATATGTACCATGACACAGGAGAAATGGGATCCAGCCACTATTGCAAACTAATTTTATGAAGTGCCTTGAATTTTTGGATAGTAGGGAAGTTCCCTCCCTGTGGCAGTAGGGAGTTCAGCTCCAGAGCCTGTGTGCATTTGTCTGGCTGAGCAGCCTGCAGGGATGCCGTTGTTCTGTTTGGAGTTTACTGTAGAGCTTGGTGGGGAGGAAAGAAGTGCTTCTTGCAAGCCTAGTTGTTGAATTTCTTTTATTATTTCTTCACTTGATTCAACAATGATGCATTTTGAAATGTCCTAGGGACTTGAAAGCCTGTTGCCCTATAATTAATGTAAGAAGAAAATGATTGTGTCGTTAGTGTTACATGTTTTGGTGGTTTTTTCTTTTTTTTATTATTATTTTCAGGCCAGTGGGCTATAATGCCCAGTCCCTGCTGCCTTGGGCTGGGTGTTGCCAGCCCTACTCGACATCACTGATTTATATTTCAAGTCTGTAGCTCTGCTAGGAACCCCTGTGCCGTGGCTGTGCTGGCTCTAACGGCGACAGCAGGACTCGGCTGAGCTCCTCTGCCTCAAGCAGTGCATCAGGGAGACCTCTTGTCCTTTTGTCTTCTTTTTTTCTTATGGAAAATTCTTAAAATGCTGGTGCTTTGTTTTCCCACTACTGGTAAGTTGCCTTAATTCATTCTCTTTGCTGAGACTGGGTGATTTGGATCAGCAGGATCAGGCCCTGTGGTCTGGTGGTGTGTGGTAAGCTGTTTCAAACATGCATTTCTTAGACTCCCAAATTGCTTGGACCTTAGTGTGCAAAGTACTGCTTGACAGCAGTTCCTGAATTGGGAGAAACTGCCTTATTCTTTTTTATTTTTTCCCATGAGCCTCCTTTTTTTTTTCCCCAAGGAATGTGTGGGGGTACAAGCTGGTGCTTGCAATCAGCCAGGCTGGGAGCAAGGGAAGAATAAGGAAATTATGCTTAAAAGTTTGGGATGAAAGCCCTGATGAACCAAATCTTGAGCAAGGCACGATGTTGCCCGTGTGTTTAGCCATTCTCTATAATCTCAGCTTTAGTGAAGGTTTAATACCTGCTGCTTAATTGCTTTCCCAGGGAGGCAGGGACCTGGCAGCACAGACAGAACCGGGTGCTTGCAAAACTCAGTGTGTTGGTTTCCACTGAATGTCACATGGTTCATTGGCCCCAGGAAGTTTGGGAGCAGTCCTGATATTCCCAACTGGACTTTGGGTGCAAATGACTGCATCTAAGCAAGGACTGGTTCCTCCACTCCATTCCCGTGAGCTGTGCTGGGTCAGAACAAGCATCTCCTAGAGGACGGTTGTGTTCTCTGGGAAGGTTTTGCCAAACAATTTTGGTATTGAGATTTTCTTTTCTTGATGTGAAAAAAAATTTTAAACTCGATTGTTGACCTTGCATTTTGTTGTGCTTTAGCAAGTGGGGACTTTTAATGGTCTCCTCAGAATGTGCATGGCGTTCAGTGCCCCCTTGGCCACTGCAACGGCCCCTACGACGTGTTCTGAGCCGCTGTGTAATGTTCGGAGGAAAATGGCTCCAAAAAAGAAGGGCTGGGCTGCTATAATCAGTCAGCAAGGCCCTTGTGTTTGCATGGGATCATTCCTTTAGATCTGAGGAGGGTTGAGCTGTTCAAACAGATGGCAAAGATTATTCGTGTTGCTGGGGTTTCAGTGCACTGCTCTGTTTCAAGCATGTTGCCTGATATGACGCACGTGACAAGTTCTTCCCAGCACGACGCTGGTGGGGGTGACATTGTCTGTTGTGATCGGGTTTCATGGCCTCACCTGTTGAGCTGCTGAACTTTTCAAAGTTGACCAAGCGTTGGGGGTGACGGATGCAGATGGTGGATCTGCCTGGCTAATCGTGTTAGCGCAGGACCGCGCGGCCTGCCGGGAGCATTGTGCTTCTTGGCGTGAAAATGATGGGAATGAAAACCCATGGGCTCAGCTCTGGGTTTGGGATTTGTTATTTTTTTCTTTTCAAGTGGGCCATGGCAGGTGTCTGTAACACACACTGAGCGTTGGATATCTCAAGGCACTTCCAGGCAAGGCTTTGTTTTTAAAAGCATCCACCAAGCCCTGGGTGCAGTGGCTATAGAAACTCTACCCAAACCACTGTTCTTTGGAGCTGTATTTCTAATCTGCATGATGATAAGAATGTCCTGTATTTGGGCCTCTCTTGCTGAGCTGCTCTGTTCACTTGAGCCTGGATTTGGGGCTATTTACCCATCCCAATTAGGAAGAAGTCTAATTCAGTGATCATTCAGCATGGGATTCATGTCTCCTGGTGGTGTGACCATGGGTGACCAATGGGTTCAGGGGATAATGAATGGGCCAGGGCCATGTGGGACAGGTAACATATGAGTTCAAAGAACAACAAATAGTGGGGCACGTTGTCTCAGTGGTGTAATTAGTAGGTCAGGGGCTATTGGCTACTACCTGTTGTCACCATGTGGTGTGTGAGGACGGGCTGGAGAGGCTTCTTCCTTGGTTTGTGTGAAATGACTAAGTGCTGTGCTGGGTCCTGACTTGCTGCTGTTGACTGTACTGGAGCTTGTCCTCACTGTTGCAATTCCAGGTCTTTCAGCAGCTTGCTGTGTGTTTAATTAGCTCGTGAGAAACACCGTGTGCTTTTTAAAGGTGCTCAGCCCTGCAGCAGCCAGAAGGCAATGAAGTAAGTGTAAAAATCTTACCTTTCTTAATGGAAACAAGGGGTCCTGTGATGAAACGTATTGATTATCAGCAGGCTCAGAGGAAAGGTGGGGTGAATTCAGGACAGGAGTTTCTGGTGTTGTAACTTTGCCAACAGGGAGTTGCTCCCAGTCTGAAGGTGGCAGGAAGGAGTGTGGGGAAGGGCATCACATTGTGCCATGGGTCAGATGAGGGGAAGAAATGGAGGTCAGGAGCACGATCCCTCTGTCTCCACCTAGGGAGAGCAGGGTCTGCACTGGAATGTGCAGTGTACCTTAGTCCATTCACAATAGTGATCCAAAGGGGACAATCTCTCCTGTTCCCATGCTGGCTTGGAGCGTTCCCCATGGTGGTTTTCCTCTTAGGAATAGAACCAAAGGAGAAGGAAAATGAACTCAGTGATGATGATTTTAACACGTGGTGCCCTTGTACTGGGAAGGTCCAGAGGTGAGGAGGGACTTTTGGGAGCTGTGAGCTGGCTTGCTTGGCTGCCTGACCTTTCTTCCTGGCCCTGTGGCCTCAGGAATCATTCAGAGAAGACCGGAAACTTGGGTGTTTGGGACTTACATGATGTTGGTGGGAATGTTAGAGGAAAATAGGTGTACAGGTGCTGCTGGCAGATCTCATAGTGATTTCTGGTAAATGAATAATTTAATTTTTAAAAATTTTCTGTCAAGATATGTGAGCATGGCAGTGTCCTGCCACGTGGTGGCTAGGGCAACTTTATTTAGAGAAAAATAATTCCAGGTTCTGGTAAGTGCTTTACATTTGTGTTAACCTCTTTGGAAACGCCCTGGAACTAGTCTGCTTCTACAGCAGTTTTGTTTTCTCCTCTCCATACAGAAAAGGGATGGAGGAAGAACATCTCTGCAGAGGGATGGTGTGACCTAGCCCAGGCATCAAGGGAGTCATGGCTCTGTTTGGCAGCAGGTCTGACCCAGAGTTTAATTTGCAGCCTGTCTGGGATACAGAGCCGCTTGGCTGACCCTGCCCTCAATGTGGCTTGTACAGTGTCACACATGGAGCCTGGCTTTGCTATTCCTGTGCTGGTAGGGGTCATCCTCCTTTGTCCTGGTCTTCTTGTGAGTGTTGTGCTGGTAAAATTCCATAGGTCAGAGTTGTAATTTGGCCAGTCTTCTTTGCTGGTACTGCTGGGGATTTCTGTGAGCCCACCAGAGTGGCTGGTTTATAATAAAAGTGAGGAGTTGTAACCTTTCCCTGGAACTGGCACAGACTTTGCATTCCTGTCAGTGCAGCAGGCAGCTCTTCCAGAAGAAAGGGAGAATTATTGTGCACAGGCTTTCATTTTATATGCTAATGTATAACATTATAGGTAGATGTGTGATAGATCCTTCCTAAAGTGAACGCAAGGCCAAATCCTGCATTGCCACAAACATGGTCCAACAGTACTGAGTATGACTGTCTTCTGCTTCACCAATTCTCTTTAAAAAATACACTTTTTCACATGGGAAGTTGGCTCTGATGAGGAGACGAGTCTTCAGCAGTGTATGGTGACAGAGGCTGAACCAGGTCCCCAAACATGACTGTGTCTAATGCAGTCTAAAACTCTGCCTTGGGAAGGGCTCCAGAATCAGACCCTCAGCGTGTATCCATGTGACTGTGCAGAAAACGTCCTCACAGAAACCAAAATCCATTACAATTATTAACTTCAATAAAGCAGCTTAACAAGCTTTATATTAAAGCCCCAAGCTCTCAGACTCTTTCGATTATCAAATACAAACTTGCGTTAAAGCTTGAAAGTCTTGAAACTTGAAAACTTAAAACTTCAAGTGTGGATGAGTGGCACAGAGAGGCGTAGGAAATCTTTGGAAAAGCGTTCATTTAGTGAAAGGGAAATTGCACTGGGGTGAAGTTGCAGTAGTATTTTTGATTTGTAATAGGGTCCAGGGGCTGTGGCGGCTGAGCAGGCTCAGAGCATGGATCCTCCTGTCACTAGGGGGAGGACGAAACCCCAGCGTCTTCCTCATAAAGTGCTTTGCTGCTTCACTGAGCTATTAAATATTTGTTTAAAAACTGGCAAGGCCTGCAGCGTTGGCATACTTTCGGTTTGTTTTTCTAAAGGTGTATTAGACTTGGAAGGAAGTCAGGACGTGTTGAAGTAAACAGGAGGTGTGTCCCAGCCCTTCGGTCCTGGAGTGGCTGTACACGGTCCTCAGCTGGTTTGTGCACAGGGCTGCGAATGCTCTTGCTGAACGTGAATTGCAGAGGGACCCCGTGACTGTGCTGTGCCCTGTGTCTCTGGGTGTTGGAGCAAACGTGATGCCTGACACTGCAGTGCTGTCCCTCTGCTCTGAAGCCCCTGCACACACCTCTGGTGCCACACTTAGTGAATTGTGCCAGATCTGAGCCAGTCTCCCGAGTGCTGGGGGATTCCCATCTCCCGCAAGTGGGTTGGAATGGGGCAAGCTCATGTAGGTCTCACCTGGGACCAGTAGGGCAGTGGTAGATATCTAGGTGTCTCTGAGCATCTCTGGGCTCCTGCTCTGACTTTACTATGGCTGGACCAACTAAAGTGAGCTGCAAAAAGCCCTGCAGCCTGGGATGTCGAGGATGTGCTTAGCAAAGCCCATCTTCCTTTTCCCCAGTGCAGTGCACTGAACTTGTTGCAACTTAACAGAAAGCTTGTAACGTCTTTTTTTCCCCCCTTTTAATTTTCCTCTTGAGCTGGTCTGGTAACTAAAGAGCCTTTGGTTGTCTGCATGGCATTTGGAAAAGCAGAGGGAATAGCTAATACGGGATGTTGAGCAGAGAAGGAAGCCTTGAGAGAAGATACCAGCCTTGCCAAAGCAGAAGTGGAATAGCCGGTTAGGGTTTTAGCCTGGGTTTGCTGCAAGCCGAGAGGGGCCGGTAGCTGCTGTCTGCTCCGAAGCCCGGTAATTACAGGCTGGGGCTGGCCGGACAGCCGGGCACGCAGGAGGAGCCACAGCCCCGCGCGGCGTCCGGGCACACACCGGAGCCTTGGCCGGCTGCCCTGGCTGCGCTGCCACTACTGCCTACCCCTAGGGATGATTTCAAGGTCAAACTGCTCAATGCAGTGTAATAATTAATTAGGCTATATATAAACAGAAAGCTCATGTGGTCTTAAAGTAGATTAAGAGCCCGTGAGTTTCCTCGTCTCCACCTTCCTCCCCACACTCTTCCGGGGTTCCTCTGTGGGTGAGCCCTGCAGTTGTCGCAGGCTCGGCTGTTCCAGCAGGGCTCACCAGTTGGGTTAAGCAGCTGCACAGCTGGGTCGGAGCCCAAAAATGATAGGGGCAGAGCAACGCCTGCTCTGTCTCACCCAGCTGCCCCACCAAACCCAGTCCCGGTGCCGGGGACAGGGTACATGGCAGGTCTCTGCCTTCCCGGAGTGAATCGCTTTGGTCAGTGGTGGTGCCTGGTGCTGGGAATAGCCCCGTGCTGGGAATAGCTGCTGGCATTTGCCTTCAGTAACAGGCGTTCCACAGCTCTTGTTGCTTTGAGACCCAGTATAGCAAGAGCTAAGCTGTACAGATTTTTCCCCATCGTGGGGAACACAGGGAAACTTCAGCGTGGGGTTCAAAACCTCCCCAAAGGCATGATTGTGTGGTGTTTGTGGAATGGAGGAGGAAGAATAAGCTGGGCTGGGTTTCCCAGAAGAGCTACAGAAACTTAAGTTTGTAATGAGGCTTGAAACTAAACCCAAGCAATTGCTTGACTTGTAGCTCCTGGGGAGCTGAGATTTGTATGGTATCAAAATTGATAATGCTCTTTTATTTATTTTCTCATATATCTATCTAAAACTGGTCAAAACTCTCTCCAGATGCAACAATTTAGGGATAACATTTATTTAAGCTCTGTTTTATTTTCAATGTAGCTGTGGAAACATCTTAGGGAAAATTAAAAATCAGATTTCTTGATCAAGCATAAGTGATTATGTGGTGTCAAGGCAGTTGGAGAAGGGCAGAGCAGCTTCCAGCTCTTCCAGACCAGCCCAGATTTTACAGCAGGGGCATATGCATGCCCTGAACCCATCAGCAAAGTCTGATCCTTGGTTTTGCACAGGCAAATCCTTGAAAACCAAAGAGACCCCATGTCCAGCTCCAGGAGCAGTGGGAGAATGAGCATCATCACTGCCCATGTTTACTCCAGACCCTCTTCTGCTGCTTCCTAGGCCATCTCCTCATGCCTGTCTAGTTGACTGAGGGCCACCACCAGGAGTGAGGACTGGTGGAGGAGATGCCCAGGGTGATGGGCTCCATGTGAGAGGTTGTGTTTTGGTCGTGTAGGTTGTCCATCTCCAGCTCCCTGACTCTCCAAGGCAGAGCTGGCTTTTCTCACTTTTCAAGCACCAGGCTGCATCTACATCCAGGGAATGGAGGCAGAGAGAAAGGACTTTGTGAGGCTCACAATGGAAACCCAGATCGGTTCAGCCCGGGTCGGAGGGGGTTGCGCTGTCTCTTTGAAAACCCAAGGGTGTACAGATCAAAGATGTGGGTGAGTCAATTACAATTCACATTTGGTTCATCCATATGTTTGGGTATTTGAAAAGCTTCAATGGTCACCCAGTTTATATCTCTTATGCCCATTGATTTGTTAATCTGACACTTGGTTTCATCTGAATAATAATAGCTGTCATTCAGAATCCTCAGTGTTCAGGGAAAAGTCATCTTACTTGGGCTGTGCTCTAAGGCCTTGGCAGACTGGCCCACGGTGCTCTTTATGTAGAAGGGCTTGAAGGACTTGGGGATAATTCAGCCCCATGCCTGGCTCTGGAAGGAAGTTGGCTCTGAGTGAAAGCAGGGTGGGATGCTGGAGGTTGCTGATGGGCTTTGGCACGTGTAGTTTTGCTCATAAGGTCCTTCCTGGTTGTCACCATAGCCATGGGTCTGCCATCGCAGTGTGTGGGGTGTGAGGAGATGGCAGGGTTACACACAAAGACAACCCAAGCCATCAGAAATGGCTCTTAAATACTGCCCGAGTGCTCTGGACTAGATCAAATCATCGGTAATGCCATGTGAAGTCTCTAATTATGTGAATACCTTTTTAATGAGAAGCGGTGCTTTGCATTTCTTGTACTTGCAGCAGAGCATCTCCACCAGCTGAGCCTGCTCTTTAAAGAGCTCTTGGCTGGCTTTCATTGACTATGACCACACCATGATCCCACGTAATGACTGGGCAGAAAGGCAGTCTGCAGACAGACCTGCTCTTTCATGTTTCCCTAATTGGCACCTGTCTCCCTCCTTCACTGGGAATTTCTCTCCTTCCCAAGGCTGGTTTGGTTCCTTCTGCTCTACCCCGAGTCTTGAGGTGTCATTGGGGACCCAGGGATATGGTGGCACCACAAACCTGCAGCCCGATTGCCTCAAGGGGTGTGCTGAGTTTTTGTCCTGGAAATTAATTGTATTTTCTATCTTTGATGTTTGATGTGAGATATCAAAGGGAGGGGAGAGTCAGGAGGTTCTTCCTGGCCTCACTAGAGATGTTGACCGAAAAAATCTCGTTCTGGACAAATGTGTCTCTGCCCTGGTCTGTTTACCATGGAGAGATCTTGATTTCCAGTGCCACTCCTTTATGAGTGTGCATCACAAATCCATTAACAAATGAGTTGAGGTGACAATCCCATTTATGTTAAAATGCATTTAGGGATCAGTACTGAGACATCACCAGTGTATTAATTTGCCAGACCTTTTGTTCAAGTAGGTGGCAAAATTAGCTCATCCCAATGAGGGTCACACTGACTGGGCCAGTGCCTGGATTACTGATGGTTCAGATTGTGGTTGGTGCTACCCCTCCCTTCTGAGAAGGAAGCAGGAGACTTTCAGAAGGTAATTAGATGTCTCAGCTGGGAATAAAGTCTAAACCAATTTTAAATTCTTGACCCATTCAATGAGATGCTGAGGGTAACGAGCAGCTGGTGAATACAGGACATGCTTGGTTGGTTGAGCACCCTCCCGGTTTTCCTCTGATGGGTTTGTTCTTCCCTGCTGTTATTGGCCACGGGCAAGGTCCTCTGATGGTCAGAGGGACATCCCCTTCCCTTTATCACAGTTGAGGAGAAGCTTCAGTGCTGCACAGTTTCCAGGCTGGTTTGGGTGTTGCTGAAGAGGCAGGTGGAGTCACACAGCTGAGGTTTGCCAGCACCTTTGTTGGCATTACTTGGCCTCTGGAACATGTGTACATGGTCAGAAAAGGCAGAAAAAACCATAACTTTCTTTTTCCATCATGAAAATGGAAAGCTGGCTGTTTTCTGAGCTGTTGATTTGAAGGCCTCTACTGTTCAGATGGTGCTGGATGCCCATTGGATCCCTTTAGGTGCAGAAAGTGAATTCCTGGAGATCCTACATGGCTTTTTTTAAAAACTGTAGATGTAAATGTGTCTCAAGGTTTGTTTCATGCCCGGTCTGGCCCTGGCCACTCTGTGAGATCCCTTCCCACATGCTGTGGAAGAGCTAGTGGTCTCTGGTTCAGATGTGAGATGGAAGATGTACCAGGGCATGTCAGTGCACAGAGGAGAGTGCTGCTAGGTGCCTGTTCCCCTGCCTGCTTTGTTATGTCCATGGTGAGGAAGAGGAGCAGGAGCAGAGCTGTCACCAGTCCCCTTTTGGGGCTCTAACTCAGCACAGAGGTTCAAGCTTGACTTTGGCATGTCTTACCCCAAGGGTGGACAAATCACTAGGGATACTCCCCCAGCATGGGTTATGATCTGAAGGGTGAGAGCTGGGGTATCACTCAGGTCTCCAAAGTTTATCACAAGGCTTTTTTCTCTAATCATGGCTGTAAAGACTCAGAGCAGGAAGGCTGGGCTTAATTAGGAGAAATGTCTGTCAAGGTGGCAAACAAAGTCCTCCCTGTGCAAATGCTGGGCCACTCATGCAGGTGTTTAACAAAGGGCAGCATTATCAGTGTGCCTCATTACCTGCCCGTGCAGGCGCACAGATTAGGGCATTTGTTTCTGTATTGGGGAAAACAGAAAAGACCTCTCAGCAGGGCTGTGATTTATGAACGTTGCATTAGGGGAACATGGTCCTAACTGTAGTTTGCTGGAGTGGCTGTTGACTTGTATTTGGGGTTGGCTCTTTGCTATGTGGGTTGGGGTTGTTATTCCCACCTTCTAGTAGAGTTGGAGCAGGTGAAATATGGTGGCTTGGCAGTGCCCCAGAGGAGAGGCAAAGTCTGGGAAGTTCATCTCCTTGTAGTCTCTCCTGGGTAGAAATTTGTCAGGTGTTTCTGAGTGTCAGCTGTGGTGGACCAGGGTTGGCCACTCATACTCAGCTGCTTTTTGGTGGCTGGAGAGAGGCTGCTGCCATGGTCACTACATGGTTACTTAACCAGAAAGTTAATTTATGAGTGTGTGCCATAAAAATCTATATCCACATAACTGGCATGGACCCCCACCCTAGAATGGCCCAAACCAGAGGTTGTTTCTCTTGAACTAACTCCTTTTCTGGGAAACTTCCCTATTGCAACAGGGCTACAGAAACGGTGTGGCAGTGTGCTGCTGCCATACAGATGACTGGGGGATACGAGATGTGACCAGGTCCCCTACACTGATTACACCAGATGTGCCCTTTGGGTCCAAGGTGTACCCTGCTCACTGGGCTCACCACCTTCAGCATACAGCAAAATGAGTCACTGCAGCAGGGCCTGGGAGGGGAGGTACTGTAGGGACGAGGCTGGTGAGATAACCTCCTGGGGGCTACCTGGTTTAGGAATAGCTCCTGGTGTCCTAGCCAGGGGCAGGAGCCCCAGGGTGCTCTGGTGTCGCAGGGGGGTTGAGCCAGGAGGATGTTCTGCTCCATGTGCAGTGGCAGGTAGTTCGACCCTTGGATGAGTTGTGGTGCTACTTGGTTTGGGCATCTAATTCCTGAAATACCTGGTGCTCCTGGGAAAGCAGGAACGCCAACAGGCTGTACTCTTTCTTCAGTGCCAGCTCTGTGTGTCTCAGTACTCACTTCTGCCTCCCCCAGATCCCAGATCCTCACATCTCTGGGGCTCAACCTGATGATATTGCTCCCTTTGCTGCAAGGAAGCATTTTCCCAAGACCTGGGAGGAAGAGAGATGTCTCGAAGACCTGTGAGGAACAGTGCCTGGGGTGGTTTAACATCTTTGAGAGGATTAGTGCTGTTGCTACAATTAAGAGAGCAAATTGGTGGGTGTGGGAGCTGTCTGGGGCTATGGACTCTATGGCTGAACGTACTGCCAGTACTGGCTGGTGCTCCTGCCACACTGGGGGTTTGTGCCTGAACCTTGGTGGCACGGAAGGGGTGAGAGGGAAGAGGCTGTGGTGTGAGCAGTGGGCATTGGTGCCTCTTGGGCGTGACCGAGTTGCTGCTGCAGGGCAAGAAAGCTGACAGCAAGGAGTGGGATTTGGTTGGGACTTGTGGGAACAGCCCAGTTGTTCTCCTGATGGAGTTGAAGCCAAACCCCTGACAGCCTCTGTGTTAGTGTGGACTGTGTTAGTCCCACATCCTCTGCTGGAGGAGACCTTCCTGTCACCTGGGTACCATGAATGTGTTTTGGATATCCCACCATTATGGTTTCTTCATCTGCTTTTAAGCCTATTCCAAGCCAGGCTTCCTTTGTTCAGGCCTACTCTGAGCTAGCAAAATCATTGCAAGAGCTGTGGGGGTTTTGTCTTTTTTATTTGTCTCCACAATTAAGCCAATAACTCCAGACCCTTACTCTCTTACTTAGCTGGGTTTTTTCTGGGCAAGGACATTCTGTGCTTGCAGATGCTGACCCAGTCCAGATATTGGCTTCAACTTCCCATGAGGGCAGGATTGGTGCTACCTAAGTAAAGCTGAGTTCAAGAATTTGTATCTCTGGTGCAAGGATGTGTTGCACTAGCACTCTTCAAGAGCAGAGCTTTGTCTTGCAATGAATTCGTAAGTGGATCTATCAATACATAGTAGGAGGTTAGTACACATAATGTTTACTCTAGGCTATAAATTCTTGAGGGAGGAGAAGTTGCTGGTCTTTCTGGTTGCAAAAGAGGCAGAGGCAGTCCAGAGAATTTGTTTTTTACCAGGAAGGAGTTGTAAGCACTGAAATCTCTGTGGATGCCTAAAATTCTTCCTCTTTCCTCCCGTTCAGGCTGTTGTCTATTTAATTTATTGAGAAAAATGTTTCTACAGCTTTGCAATAAACTCTTGCACACTCTGATAGTAATCCTGTCTTGTTGCAAGCCTGCAAATGGTGCAGCTCTAGAGTAGTTGCTGATTTCCCAGAGAAGAGCTGAGCTGCCTGCTTCTGGTGGAAGTGCTGGGGACACACACTGGTGGCCTCCAGGTGCCAGAAGAGAGGGAAGAGGATTACACTGGTGCAACTGAGGCGCTTCTGCAGGGATAAATTCCAGTTAAACACTCCAACAGGGTGTACGAAGAGGTGATATGGAGCAGGAATAAAACACACCGTTTGGTGTAGACAGTTGGTGCTGCGATGTGCTGATAAAAGGGTATTTAGTCCCAGTTTGCCAGTTAGCTCAGTCATATTTCCTGCTGAGTTCAGGGGATTTTTCCCCCTTAAATCATGAGTTTCACAGAACTTCCCTTTCCCTGCTCTGCTTTTAAACAAAACCAGTCTTTTTGTCCTTCTTGGGGGAAATGGAGACAGATTAGAGTAATCTCACATGACTTGACCAGTGGGTAGCACAGCCCAGTGATGCTGGGCAATATTCTAAGGAACTCACCCATAAACAGCAATTAGCTTTTAATTGTGGCGCTGCCGCCGGCCCGGGGCTGCAGGAACAGCACCGGGTGCTCTTTGTCGCCGGAGCGGCACCAGGGGGGACCCTCGGCCATGAAAGGGGAGCGGGGGTGACCGAGAGGAATAAGATGCTCATTTCAGCCCCACCTCCTTATTGCGCTCAAAAGCTCTTACTTTCAGAGCAAAGCACTATTTAAGCATCGGGACAATGGAGCCCAAATCCTGCTGGGGGAAGGGTGTTGCTGGCAATTGCATCTTTTGTTACTTTTCCTTCTTTACTTGCCTATGGCCTCCCCCATCCCACCCCTCCAAGAAATCCGCATAGATGCTCGCTAGATGATAATGCAATCACTTTCTTGGGACCTTGCTAATAGGATTATAATTATTACTGGAGATGAACTAGAGTGAATAGAATATTTACCATTTCATCTTAAATTATTGTAAATCCCTCCAAAGCAGCCCTTTGATATGTAAAGTGCTGCTCTTCTCCCCTCAGTGAGGATAATTATTTAGTGGAAGTTCAGAGCTTTTAAGTGAGGTGGGGAGTAGAAAGAGGCTTCCGTGTTTATATAAAGAGAAGAGGAGTGCCTATGTAATGAACTGAGGACGTTGATGAATATCTTGCCTGGCTCCAGCAAAGGAGGAGGGAAAGTTCTTGCTTAGCAGTTTTAACATCTTGCGCTGTTATCTGGGGGAGAGGTGAAAAAATGATTGGAAATTTGGCCCTTCCTAATCCAAGGAAACCTCCACATCCCTGCAGCCTGTGTTTAGTTGGTGCATGATCTACCCAGTGACAATGGCAACATTTTGAGTTTGTTCTGTAGGGCTGGAGGAATTTCTGTTTGAGGAATGACCAAGTAGCGTGGGAGTCCTCAGCCTGGCAAAGAGATTTCTTGGGGGAAGGTACGGTACTCGCCAGACTCGGAGCTAGGCTGAAGCTGGAGGGGCTGGTGGAGCTCATTACACCAATTGTTGTTCCCAGAGGCACGAACCCTCCAGGCTTTTACATGGATCAGGCCCTGCTTTGCCCAGGTTGATGCTCGGATGCTGCTGCAAACTGCTGTCTGTTCAGCTCTGTGGCTGGGTTAGCTCCCTGTGTCCCAGCATAGAGAGGGTCAAGCCTCTGTGGTGGCTCCTAGGTCTGATTTGAATGCAGTGACTTTTGAAGAGGTGGGTGAAGTCTTTTATTAAACAAAAATAAACCCCGAAAGCCAAAAAAGATCCTAACCCCTGGTATTTGCAGCAGCGTGTTGCCCCCTCCTTGGGACACTGCTTGCTTTGATTTGCCGGGGCCGTTCAGTGCGTCCTGGCTGTGCCACGTGGAGTGGGGATGGAAGGGCCATCTGCCACTGCCCCGCATCTCCCCACTGCCCAAACCTTTGATGGGGTTTTTTATCCGCATCAAAGGAGCTTGGATCAGACTCCACACCCAGACCAGAGCCTGTTTTTGTGGGGTACACATTGATGCCACCTGTGGCCACTGGTTCTTTCGTCCCATTGAAGTCCCAGAACACCTTCATGGCAGGGACTCTTCATGCACCATTACCATCGTCTCCCTCCTTTAATCCCCAAAACTCCCCAACAAGTGAAGGGCACCTAGCAGATTTGGGGCTAGGGAGCAAGGAGGGTGAGAAAAACATTAATTTCAGGCCGACATATTTTTCCCTCCTTTCCCTCCTCCTTCACCTACTCCTTCCTCACCACCAAAGTTCATTAATTCCCTTCATCTGGTTTGTGTAATCGTCGTGGTGAGAGTTTGACGGAGCCGGATAGGGTTACATCCGTTTCAAAAAGGCCGAGGCTGGTTCCCAGCCATTCCATTTTATTGTTGTATAATTTGCCAACCCAAACAACAGACTCCTGCTTGAGACAAAGGCACACATGTTGTTCTTACCGCTGGTCATAAAAAGAGGAGAGACTGCCTGCTACTGTACAGGTCTGTGGTGCAACAGCAGCTGAAGCCAAGGAAAATTTTGGTAAGATGATGTATCAAATAATAAAGCAGCAAGCACTCACACCCCCAAAGAGGAATTTGCTATTGCTTCTTCTCTCTCTATTTCTTCCTCTTCCTCCATCTCCCTCATTCCTCCATCCCACTGCTGCCACCAGAAAGCAGAGTCAAAGCCGAGAGGGTAATTTTGAAGCCAGTTGACCTGTGTGCAGGTGGCAGGGTTTGTGATGAGATTAAAACACTTTATTACTTTAACAGTCTTTCCCAGAGCTGGTCAGGTTCTTGCTTTTAAGGAGTATTGCTGGGATTCAATGGTTTTGCGATCAGCCATGCAGGGAAAAGGGGCTGGTAGGGTTGGGATAGAAGCAGTGTGGTGGCCTCGGGAGCTGATCTGGTGATGCTTTGGGGTTTTGATACCAGAGCATCTCTGAGCTCTTGCTCATGATCAGGTGCCAGTATGGGGCTACAGCTGTGTGGTTTTAATCCAGTCCCTGGCTGCTCTGACTAGCACTGTACATTTTTCCTGCTTTCTGACAGCAACATGCTGCCTCAGAAACTTGGAACAACTGGGTATCACCTTGGCAGAAGAGGTGAGTTGGAAGGCAAAGCTACCACCAATGGTACCACCCCATCCTTCCCTGGATTCTACAGCTCTTTTTCAAGATATTAGAATTAGCTCACTTGGTCTAAATTTATTTATTGAGATGAGGAGGAGAGAAAAGGCAGAGAAGCAGTAGGAATTAGAATGAGAATTGGCTGTTGCAGTAAAGCTCTCCTTAAAAATGTTTGACTTAAGGTGACAGACAGATAGACTGTGGTGTGAAATGAACCCCTTGGCTTTGGTGGGATCCTGACTGGAGCAAAGCTGAACAAGACCATGCTGGGATGGGAACAGGGTACCAAACTGCCCCTGGGATGGGGACAAGACAGAGGGAGATGCAGCAGGCTGGAAAGCATCAACTTCAGAGGGGATACAGCTTTAATCTCCCTCGTCTTCTGCACTTGGTTCCTCAGAGCTGTTCCAAGCAGGCACCACTCAGCCTATTTGCTTCCCAACCTGTAAATTAAAAATGCAGCAAAAATCTTAAATTCATCATGTGCATTGAGTTGTACCATGTTCTGGGTTGTTCTGGTTCTGACTGTACTTTAGCTTGGTGTCATCTTGGGTTTTCAAACCCTCTGTCATTACTCTGGAGGCTAAAAAATCTGTTTTCCTCTAGAGTGGGAGAAGAACTTTGGTGTTTACCTTTTGTATTTCTATTCACCTTCTCACCATAACTTTTCAATCTAATTTATCCAGTTTCTTGGACAGCCTTTTGGGAGGATTTGGGGAGCACTTTCCCCAGAAAAAAAATCAGATTGTCAAAATTTGGTTTTCTGAAAAGGAATCACTTCTTGTCTTCCTGAAACGTCAGTGAGGAATGGGGTAGAAACTGGTCAGAAATAGGTTGGATGCTCTGTTTGTGCGGTGCTGGGCTGCAAAGCAAATGGTTCTGGGTTACAGACCTGGATTTGGCATGAATGTGGCTGATGTCCAAAATAGGTTGACTTGCCTTTCCTCCCATTTCCCATATTTTCCTTGCTTCTAGGGAACAGATATGGGGGGAAAGTCTAACAATTCTGCACTAAAGGTGGTTCTCGCTGTATTTCCTGGCAGAACTGCTGTGGGGATTGCTGTGAGTGTTCCCCAGCCTGCGTCTCATAGCTGCATTCCGGGTGCTGTGGTGTTTTATCCTGACCATAACAGCACTTCTGCTTTTTCAACACTCCATACACAGCTCCAGGAGACTTTTGTCATCTTTGTTGAGCAAAAGTGAGGAAGCACAGAGGATTGAGGAAGTGTGGTGGTGTGGAATAGAGGCGCTTGAGACTGGAAGGTTCCATTGCTGCAGTTGCATCACAGGACAACCCGATTTTAAGACTTACCTATGGACTCATTACTTGAATTTGTTGGAGCAGGGAGAACCACCTCCCAGAGTGATGCTGGGTGGCTCCAGGTACTGGATAGGAATATATCCAGCATGAAACCTTCCTTGGAGAGGAAAGCTCATCCTCTCAGCTCTGGGACTTCTGTTGGGCAGCAGAACCCCTGAGTGTGCTGGGTCTTGGCTGGGCAGCCTGACGGTGACCCCTGCCATGGGCAGACAGTTGTGTCTGCAGCCCCCCAGGCTTAACCCTGCCGTGGACTCCAGGCTTGGGCAGAGCAGGAGGGTTTATCCCAGCAGGTGTTTGCCATGGCAGGAGGTGCGTGGGGGGACCAACAGACATCCCCAGGGATAAAACCAGCCACCACTGCTGTGCTCTGCCCTGCACTGGTCTGTCCTACCTGTGGCAGATAGATAGTGCAGCAACAGGCTCACACTCGCCCCCCTGGCCTGTTCCTCCTTGAGAAGTAGCAGCAGATTAGCCTGGAGCCCCTCTGTGCAGACAAAAGCTGCCACAAAAGGCATTAGGCTTCAGGATTGGATTACTATGTGACCACCTGTCATCCCCACTTTGTAAATTTATCTCACTCTGGGTCCGATTTTCACGTTGGAGAAGCTTGCACTTAAAAAAACCCCATAAAATCCCCTGCCCAGTGCCTCTCCAAGCAGCAGCCTGGCTGAGTTCATCTTAGTATCCCTTCTTATTCCAGGCTTCAGAGCTGTGTGGGGCTGGGGATTAGCGTGGGGCTCTTGAATGAAGAGAGCCTTTATTACATTAGTTTAAGTGGTTAATAGGTAAAGTAGGCCAATCCATCTTTAGACTAAGCCTATCACTTCGCCTACGAAGGGTGCAGGCTTCACCGAGGAAATGTTCATTAAAGGAAAAGCTTTTCCTCTGTCCCTCTTGACATGTTAATAGCTCAGGGTTAGGGGCTTGCTCTTTGCCTGCGCAAAATTCATAGCTGTGCAAAATTCATAGCTGTGCTCACACAGCAACTCCCTCCCCTTGCTGGGACCCCGCTGCTGGCAGCTCAGCCCTAGTCAGCAGTGCTGAGCCCCAGTAGTGCTTTGCTGGCTAGGCTGGGTGGGGAATAAAGGATGTTGGGAGTCTGCTGGTTCTCCTCATCCTCATTTCCTTCTTCCATGCTCAATAAGCAGGTGCCTCATCCCTTTCCAAGCAGGGAAGTGGGGAGGGAGTTTAAATGACAGGTAGAGGCAGTGCTTTGGTGCTGGGACTCTCTGCTGTGGAATGTTCTCACAAGGCCAGAAGTATTTGTGGGTTTGAAAGGATTAGAGAGTTCATAGTGGCTGTGAAATGGGATAATTTGGATGCAGATGCTGTCTCCAGAGGTTTTTGAACTCCAGGTTGCCAGAAGGCAGGAGGATAACAAGGCAGGAGGAATGGCTTGCCAAGCTTCTCATACTATATTTTCTACTACAGTTTCCGCTATGGCCCTCAGTGGTGTCTCCATCCAGCCCTGTGGCTCAGCTGAGCTCCCTGTTTCCCACAGCCTGATTCCCTCTGTCATCTCCCTTTGCTCTTCCATACAGACAGCAGTGGTAGCTGCACCTCTGCCTTTCTCACCTTGTGTCAGACAGTGCTGGCAGGAGCTGCCCATGTCTCCGTGGTGCCTGTGAATCCTCGGTGGAAACAGAGGCTCCACAGTGGTCACAAGGTGCCCCGGGGTGATCTGTATCTGTAGCTGAAAGGAGGTTTCTTTTGGACCCCACTCCTTCCTCCCAAGGGGCTGCATCCTGCCAGGGCATCGTGGCTTCTCACCATCACAGCTCCTCTTTCCCCTCCCAAAGCAACAGCTGTAGTTTAGCATGGCCCTTGCTGTCTTGAAGCCCCAGGAGCAGATACGCCTGGATCTGGGTCTGGTCCTCCTTCTACCAAAACCTATGTCCAGAGTGTTGTGTTGGAGCTGCAGTGCTCTGCTGGGCCAAGTTGCCCTTTTCCAGCTGTGGCTTGAATGGGAATAAATTCTTCTTGGTGATTTTTCTGCCACTGTGAGTTCAGACCAGCCAACATACCAGTTCCTTCTGTCCCTGAGGCTCTGTTGTCTCTGGCTCCCAGCACAAAGGATGGTGCGTGCCTCTGTGGGAGATTATGGAAACCATGGGAAAACTCCTCACAACTGACATGCCCATGCAATAAAACTTTGCTTTCCTGGATGTGGTGTTGTCAGAGGTTCAGACCGTATCCATGGGCCACAATATTTGGCTTCACTTGCAGCCGTCTTGCTTTCATGCAGCCACTTTACAAACAAAGCAGAGTCTGAGACAATCTTGAGGGTCTTGGTTTTGGGCTATGCCTGGCACCTATGTGGGTACAATGAAGGGAGAGCAGGAGCAAGGGCCTGAGGGCTGTTTTTGGTGGATCCAGGTCTTGTGCATGGGTTGAAGGTTCTATTTCCACCTCTGCTCATCTCAGCCTGTGTTGGCCAACCTGAGGACAGTAGGTGTGTCTGTGTGCCTTGTTCTACTTTGCTTGCTGTGATGGGTCACCAGCAAAATGTTCTTAAATTGCCAAGAATTCAGGCCCTCTCCAGAAATAACAATCTGGGAGGTTTAGACTTGCCCAGAACTGAGTTTTCAGCTGCAACTGCAGTGTGGGTCCAGGAGATGAACTGCTCTGCAAAGGGACTGACACCAGGCCAGTGGATGCCTCTTAGGTAAAGAGTTACTCCCTGCTTTCTTCCACTTATGGTGTGCTCCTCTGTATTTGCTGAAATGCTAATTAGGAACCTGTGTTTCCCAACTGGATCAACTGACTTGGCACTCCATCCCCAGCAATTTCCTCCTGTTTCACAGCCCAGCCCTACCCAATGCCTTCCTTGTGCAAGGAGGGGAAAAATAAACCTTGCATCATTCCCATGAGACTGATAAATACTGGCTGTAGTAGTCCTGGAGGAGAAATCAGTCCCCAGATGCAGGGCCCCATAGAACCAGCAATCCGATGAACCTGACCTAAAGCTGAAGGGCTTCAGTGCAGCACGGGCAAACTGAGAATGTTTTGGGAAGCTTTCTCTTCTATTGGCATGTCCCAGTCCATTAAGGACTTCATGGGTAGAAAACAACCTCTTAAATCAAGCTGAAAAGCAGTTGGTGGCCAGTGCAGGATGTACAACTTGGGTTTAATGTGGCCATAAAAGGAGACACCACTTAATGAGCAAATGTCGAAATCCACATCAGCCCATGACAAATTTAACAGTTGCTCTGAGCATTATTGACTGGCCCTATTCTGTGACAGCATTATGGGGTTGCAGAGTTGGCCAGAAAGGCAAAGGATTAGTCAGAGTTTTATTCTGGTTGCTATTTTTGGCACACACTGGCTTCTGCCTTCCAGAAGCTCTCACATCCCAGGTATCTGGTAGACCACTGTGATTTTTATCTGCATGTGAAACTCCACTTGTATGGACTTGAAATCCCAGCCTGCAGGGTTGCCACCACCCCTGGCCATGACTGGAGGTTTCCACAAGCTGATATCCTCTTCCTCCACAGTCCAGCTTGTCCATCACCACTTCTCCCAGAATGTCTGGCAGATCTGGCACAGGGACTCTCTCCCACTTTGGGACTTTGGAGAAGGGGCTTTGTGGGCAGCCTCTAGGCACAGCTCACAGGGAGGATGAAGGTGCAGCCACTGGGTGCTCCTTGCCAGTAAACACATTGCACAAAGGTAATGGCAGAAGCTGATGAAGTAAAATACCAGGTACAGTGTGAGCTCACTGATAGTTGCATAAATAGCTACTGACCGGATTTCATAGACATAGGATGATTTTTGATGCAAACAGACCTCTCATTCCTGGATCCCCTGTTGTTTGCGCTCAGAACAGATTGGTCAGTTTTCTTCCCTTGAGTTCTTAAACAGGGCAACCACTGGCTTTAGCACAAATTATCAGTGGCTGTTTTAATTGCAAGAGCCCTGGTGATCTTTGCTGTGGAAGCATAAAAGCAGTGAGGGAGGAGATGGCTGTCGAGAACAGCCTCCGTGCAGGGTCATATGGCTGAGGGAAGCACAGCTTCAGGCTTGCAGATCACACACTGGCTTGCTTATTTCTCTGTGCTGGGTGGATGCTTTGAAAACTTAATCAAGTTTTATAGCTTTAATTTCGTGCCTGGCTCCCCTTGTGCCTTTTCTTTTCAACTGTCTCGCAACTCAGAGCAAATGAGTCTGTTTGGGCTATAAAGAGAAAGAACTGGCAAACAGTCTAAAATATTTTAGCTTGCCTAGTGAATGATAGGAAAAAATGACTCTTCCTGCTTCATGCCGCTTCCATAATTTCTGCAAGCTCCCTAATGTTTCCCCATGCCAAGGAATAAGGTGGAATTGCTGAAAGCTTTAAGTTTTAAAAGTACTTTGTGAAGGTATGTCCTGTCCATGTGCTAAGGTTGTGTTCTCCATAGTTGTATACCATAGCCTGACCTCCTGTAACCTGTGGGGCAGTGCTGGGCTGGGGTTGTCCTCATTGTCTCCTGGACTGGGATGTGCTGAAGATGCCACTGGCAGCTCTTGATGCCCTTTCTAGTTCACATGAGGAAACAAGTGATAGGGAATAGTAAAGCAGGGGGTGAAACTGTGTGCAAGAGGACACCTGTGAGTGAAGTCCTACTGTTGGCAAGCCAGGGAAAAATTGCACCCTCTTGCCTGAACTGGGAAAAGTTTTGCATTTGAGATGCTGAAGGAAAGTGAGGTGGAAGTGCTCTAATGAGCTCCTACTTTTCTGCTGTACCATCCTCTCGTTCCCATGGGGAAATGAGCTCTGGGTTGCGGCTGAGGTCTCAGTGGTGTTGATATGAGCCAGGTCAGCCACCTGGTGCAGCTCAGGACCCATCCTGACCAGTCTGGAGCTGGTGTGGTACATGCAGCTGTGGTCCAGGTGCAGAGTGTAGCTCAGCTAATCCACTCATGGATAACTGGGGGAATACTCAGCTGAATTTCTAATACAGTGGCCTTTAATAATAATCCCTCCCCCCCCCCGCCCCAATCCCTAAATCAATGGGAAATGGATTTCTCTGTATGATCCAAATGGCCTGTGAAGGCATTTTAGGGAGAAGAATTCTTGTGTATCTGTGTGTGAACATACATGTAAATGCATATGGATATTTTTGTTCCTCTTCCTTGCCCTTCTCACCCACGTCTGTGTGTTTTGCTGGCAGAGACCTGATGCCCAAGACACTGGAGGGGCAGATCACCATGGAGAAGACCCCCAGCTACTTTGTCACCAAGGAGGCCCCAGCCCGCATCTCCTCCATGTCCAGGGGCACCAAGCTGATCGTGGTGGTGCGGGACCCCGTGACCAGAGCCATCTCAGACTACACCCAGACGCTCTCCAAGAAGCCTGACATCCCCACCTTTGAGAGCCTGACCTTCAAAAACAGGACTACAGGCCTGATTGACACCTCCTGGAGTGCCATCCAGATTGGCATCTACGCCAAGCACCTGGAGAACTGGCTCCTGCACTTCCCCATCGGGCAGATGCTCTTTGTCAGCGGGGAGAGGCTGATCAGTGACCCCGCGGGGGAGCTGGGCAGGGTCCAGGACTTTCTGGGCCTCAAGAGGATCATCACTGACAAACATTTCTACTTCAACAAAACCAAGGGCTTCCCGTGCCTGAAGAAGGCGGAGGGCAGCAGCAAACCCCACTGCCTGGGGAAGACAAAAGGCAGGACCCACCCTGACATCGACCAGGAGGTGGTGCAGAGGCTGAGGGACTTCTACAGACCCTTCAACATGAAGTTCTACCAGATGACAGGGCAGGACTTCGGCTGGGACTGAGCCTGGCATGGGAAAGTCCCCTCTAATTACTTGCCCAGCACGGTTTGCTTATATAAAGAGATATATATGTATGTAAAATGTACAGAAATCTATTTTATAATAATTTATTTTTAATTCCTAAGCAATTAATTCACTAAGCTGCCTAACCGCACTGGCTAGAACGGTAGCCTGTAACCTGTTTAACATTCCACGGTGTTTAATTCTAATATGTCTCCCCATTCCTTGTTTTTTTCCCCTTCTGCTTTCTCTTTGGTTTGGTTTGTAACAGACAGTGCTTCCACTTTTCCTAAACGACATTTGTATTTAAAAATCAAAAGAAACAAGGGAGGGGAGGGAGGGAGGGAAAGCACAAGTTTATTTTTGTTACGGGTATCTGGCCTTTATAAACACTTGCTTTCCCTATTCCAGTGTCCCAGTCTCTGCTCCGCTGTTGTGCTCCCTCATCCCACAGTTTTCTGGTTAATTCCACGGCCCCGGGGGGGTTGCTCTGGGGTGGGTGGGAGGAAGGCTGGGCATCCCTGCACCCCACATACCTCTGCTGAGCAGGAGCATGTTTTTCCAGTGGCTGTAAGCATGGGAACCCCAAGCCATAGGGCTGCTACTCAGGATTGCCAGGAGGGCAATGTGCTCTTTTTCCAGCAGAGAAGCTGCAGAGCCTGCTGCACGGGCAGAGCTCTCCTCAGTACAGTTTTCCTTCCTGCTTTTTGTCCAGGAGGTTCTTTCCCAGAATCCCTCTATGCATTTAAAATCTTCACTGCAGGACAAATGTAAAATGCTGTGTCTGTGTGTGACACGTGTGGTTCTGGTTAGAGTGACTTGCAGGAAGTGTCGCTCCAGGAATACCCATGCATGCCAGGCACTGCTGGGAGATGGCAGTGCCTGCAGTGTGTGGAGCACCCTCCACCCACCAAAGACACCAGCAGAACCACTGGGAAAACCTCAGGTGTCTGCCTGGCATCGTGCCCAGCACGGAGCATGTCCGAGGACATGGCACAGGCACTGTGACCTCCAGCCCCATGGCCACCACAGCACCTCCTAGTACATGAGACTGGGGAACATCACCCTTAGCCCTGTTAATTCCCATCACTTTTTGGTCCAACACCCTATCCATGGTGTCTCCCAGGGAGCATCATTTGCTCAGAGCTGAGAAGTGCTGCTTTACCAACAAAGGTGCATCTGTAGGAAGGCAGGGGGGAGGGTGGGCACGCTGGGGATGGGATATTCCTGGCAGTCCAGGGGTGCCCTGGCTGAGCACAGGGGTGGCAGCCAGGCAGAACAGGTTACAGCCAAGCATGTAACCATGAACGTGAATGAAATCCTTCTCTTCGGGTGGAACCAGTTGCTGTGGGACTCCAGGACAGGCTGGCTGGGCTCTCCTGAGAGCTCTGCCAGTGTTTTGTGAGCTCAGGAGGTTCTGATAAGCACCTTCTGTGTCTGATGCCTTATCATTGCTGTCAGAGGTTCTGCCAGCTTGACTGGGACACTTTCAGAGCAAGGTGGCAGCAGAAGTGATTTTCTCATTGAATTGTTAACAGAAATAGAGCTATGATGTCTTTGGGCAACAAAACTCCCCACACCTCACCTGCAGCACTGAAATGATTCACTGCACTGAGCATCTTCTGATGTTGCTGTGGAAGCACTTCCATAAGCAGTGTGAGTGAAACTGGAAACAGCACAAGCACCAATGGGTAGAATATTAATTTCATATACATTGCCTATAGAAATCCATGCCCTGCACCTCTCCACACTTATCCATAGCTCTCCCTTGGAGCTGCCCATTGCTGAGCTGTGCCCAGCTGTGGTGGGGCCCATTCAGTGGTGTTTCCCAAATGTTTGTTTCACTTTTGCAGTCTCCTCACTCTTGCCTGCCCCTTCCATCTCTCTGCTGCGGCTGTTGGGTGATGAAAATGTTCCTCAGAGCCTGGACTGCTCCATCTGGGTCTCGATCTAGTCCTGCTCCAGCAGACAGAGCAAAGAGCAGACTTGGCTCTGGATCTGCTGCAGGGCTCTGCAGGGGCCAGGGAGCTGCCCTTTGGAGCTTTGTTTAAACATGAGGGCTTTTGTCTTGGGCCAGCAGTGTCACACCTCCAGAGGGATTTAGGGACTCGCACTGCCCTGTGTGGGTTCACGTTTGGGGTGCAGTGCACGTGGGTGACCTCAAGGAAAGGGAGATTTTAAGCATAACATCATCAGGCTGAACTGCCTACAAAGCTGCTGTGAGCAGGATGCAAATCCCTCCTTGGGGTTTGTCTCCAAACAGATCTTTCCACAAACAGGGAAGTTCTTCTTGCCAGTTCTAGTGAAGAAATGACACTTTGGGCCAATGCAGTCTGACTTCAGGGGGTACAGGTGGGATGTGGGACCTGCTGGGCTGTGCAGGCTGACAGCCCCTGCTTTCCCTCTGTCCTGCAAAATCCAGTTGCAGGCCTGAGCGGCTGGGTGATCTATGCACTTTTGAGGTGTTTGGCTTCAACTCCAGCCAAGTCCCTGACTGTTTCCTCCTGCCAGGACAGGTGATGAATGCAGGAATGTGTCTGCTGTATCCCAGACCCTGCCACTGTTGGGTGACTGCAGGGAAGGAGCTGCAGGCACTGAGAAGAAAATACTTCCTGGTGGAAAAACAAGTGATTTTTGGTTCTCAAAACCTCAGTCTTCCTTCTAGCAGCTTATGCAATGCATGGAAAGAAGCTTGACCTCTCCATTTGGCCCTTGGGTGAGCTCCCAGCTGCGGCTGTGCCACTTCCCAGAGTGTTTCCTGATGGAGCCTCCAGGACCTGCGTGCTGGCATGGGCTCCTTTCCAGGTGCTTCCCTACCGAGCGTTTGCCAGCTGCTCAGTGCCAGGAGAGTTTTGCATCCTCTACGTCTTCCTTGCTTTCCTGGAAACAAGTTTTTAATATCCCGATGCCTTCCTCAGCTGTACAGCTGAGTGAGGGCTTAATTTGTATAATCAAGCCCTTCTGCGAAGAGTTCTTGCAGAGCAAACTTGTTGGAGAGTGGAAATACAGAGAGTGAGTAATAACTCTTCTAACCATAAGCAAATTTTTACTCTTGGCTCAATATCCTTCATAATGAAGTCTGCACTAGACTTTTAATGTAAAAAAGCCTTACCTAACAAATATGACAATGAAGGTGAATTTTCTGTGGTGTTCATCTGGTTGTTAATATTGGAATCAGTGCATTTTTTTTAAATACCCCCCCTGTTTTTTTTAAGTTAAGCTTGGAGGTGTGACTAGAAGTTTGGTTGGTTGATTTTTTTTTCACATGGTAACATTAATTTATGGCTGAGTTTCATTCAGTCCTGCATTCAGAAGTGCAGTACAGCTATTAGTGATGTGTTGTCTGTAACATAGTTCTATAGTGTAGTAGCCAATTTGTAAAAAAAAGAACAAAATGGAAAGAAAAACGAACAAAAAAAAAAAGCTTCAAAAAAGAAAATCTAAAAAAAAAAGTATATGGAGTATTTTGTGGTATGTACAACACAAATTAATTTTACACAGAGAAAGATATTTCTAGGAAAATGAAATTCTGATAATTCATACTATTTGTATGAACAAATAAAAACTCTATTTTACGAAGCAACAGGCACAGCTGTGTTCATTCCGGGGGGCTGGAGGTGCTGTCCCCCGCACTGGCATGGCCATGCCGGGAGGCCCGATGGCAAAGCCCAGGAGAGGGACCCTGTGCTGAGCGTGGGCTCCCGCTCGGCTGCTCCGGAGCCAGCGCTTTGCGGGGCGGAGGTGGGCGAGTGCTGCTCGGTTGGGTGGGGCTGGTCCGTCCCACTGGACGCGCCTGCATCCAGCCAGCTCAGGGAAGGGAGCTGAGGGATTACCCTCGGCCCTGGGGCAAAAACTGGATGGGCTCTGGGATACTCCAGGACAAACTCAGTCCTTTACAGCTGCTGTGGGGAACCTCTCCAGTGCCAAGTTACTTTTCCAAAGCTTTGCTCTTACTGTAGTGACGCTGATCCAGCCTCTGGGGCCAGTGGTTGCTGTTGCTCCCTATGCACTCAGCATTTTTCAACATAAAACTTCATTGTCACTAAATTCAGAAGAGTCCCAGGCCAGCGCTATACAAAGCAACACCTGAAGAATGATACAGTTTTATGTAATATATCAAATGTGACTAAAAATGAATTTAAATAATTTCATTTTTCTTTGCAAGCCTTGCATCTAGTGCAGAGTAACTGATGGGACTCTTTCAGATTGTGCATTTTTCAGAGACCTTCTACAGAAGGAGTCAGAACAGATCACAAGATTTAATTTAGCAATTTAAGAAGAATTTAATCTGGAAACCTCCAGCTGGTCAGGACTGTAATTAGCTGCTCCCAAACTCTGGCAATGCTTAAACTCTATAGGTGTCTCATTTTTAAAATATGTAGATTTTACTTTAACATTTCCATGTAACTTTCAAGCAGCACATCTGGATGACCTCAGCTTGATGGAGTTGAGCTGCTCCTTACCTCATTCTCACCTCCCCTTGATTTTGTTCCAAACCAGGTGTGACTGCCCCAGCAGATGTCAGTCCTGGAGGCAGCCTGGACCTGAACTCACCCTGATTTTACAGCAGCTCGTGGGCCCTTGTCCCTCTTTTCTGTATTTTATATGAGCTGCTCAGTTCTGGGCAGGAAGGAGTGTGGCTGCTTTTCCTTCACAGGGGGTTGGCGCTACAGAGGAAAGGGAAGGGGAGTCCTTGCTGGGTTCAGCATCTGCCCTGTCCTCTCTATCTCCCTGAAAACGATTCCCAGCTGTACCCAGGCTTGTGGATATTGGGGATTCATTCCCCAGTTTGATTTGGGGGCCATTCTCAGGTGCTGTTTTCACAAGAGCTTCTAGAAGACAAGGATAAGTATGTCTGTGGTTCATGGAGTCCTGGACACAGAGAAGGGTTTGCTCTGAAGAAGATGGGCTGAAGGGTCTTCTTGTAGATCTGGGAACCTCAGCTGAGGGAGGAAGTTCCTGAAGGCAAATGAAGACGTAGGTGAAACTGTTGAAATGTTGCTGCTAAAGATGGTGATAGCCAAGGTGGATTTACTTTTTCTCTTGGTTGATACAAGAAAAGTGAGAAACAATTTCTTTAACATAGAAATCAAACAGGTCTCCAGGTTGTGCAGAATGCGGCATTTCTAGGGAAGATGCTTGGGCTCATGGCAGCATCCCAGAGAAGTATCACCTTGCAGGGATGAGAATACGCAGAGCAGGGAGGAATCCGCCTGAAAGGGTACAGGCTGCTGCCAGGAGCGTCTCTGTGTAGCACCCGGAGAGTGTGGAGACCTCCCTGAGGGAAGGTTGAAATGAGAAAGGATAATCTGGGGAGCCTGTAAGTGCTAGGGAAAGGTCTGGGGAGGATCTGTCATGGCAACAAGTGCTGGTATAGCTTGCAGTTGAGTCCATGCTAACAAAGGTAGAGTTCATAGGTAGAATCACATTTATTGAGCTTTGGGCCAAAATGATTCATTTAAAAGCACCTTGAAGCTTGAGAAGGTTTTCACTAGGGCCTGTTTTCAGGAAGATGTCTTTATTATAAATATGTATTTTCCTTGTGCCTGGTGTTCAGATGGCTGGGAGTTTGTGCTGCTGGCAGTCCCAGATCCCCAACCATCAGGGCATTGCAGTTTTTGTTATTTTTTTCTCCCCTTCAAAAATGTTACCTAGCCACTATATCTGTCTGTAAATTGCTTTATTTGAAGCTAAACTATTATCCTCTGATTTCTCTCTGTGGTTAGGAATCATGGAGTTAAAACTTTTCCTAATGCATATATTTAGAAAGGTAATAATAGTGACTAATTGGGTATAAATCATTCAAACATTTCTGTGCAAGGCAATTGTTCAGCACCTTGTTAAATGGCTCTTTTATTAGAGAGAGGAATCCCTGTGTCAAATGTTAGTGCTGGTACCTTCAGCTGGCATAATACCTTATGGCAATTGCAAGTCCTCAGACCTTTCTGTAAATCAGGATTCCCCCCTTTATTTACAGATTAAAATTAATTTCATTAAAACACCTGATTGTTGCAGGGTCCTACAGCCTAATTCACTGGGAAAGCAGTTGGTGCCAAACAGTAGGTTGGCTGGTCTCACTGTCTCTGAACTCTTCTCACCAAGCTGTTTACTCTCTTTTCCTCCTCCTCCTTTCCCTTATTTTCCCGCAGACCATGATTCAGTCCTGCAGGACTTTTAGATCTTGACTTCTGCCCCCACAGTTTACTCTCTCCCCCTGAGAAGGGGCTTACAAATAGGATTCCAAGAATCAGCCGCTCTCACTGGAGCAATTTGCTTAAGAACTGGAGAGCATCGTCCTTCAGGAATATTATTTGCAACTATTTATACAGTTAGCTCTAATTGTGAGGCTTAATTCATGCTCATGAACTCCTCTGAGATGCTTGATGAGCAAAACTGCAGCAGTACTAAGGGTTCCCGGCTATTTGAGCTGCTCACAGCAGTGAAGGCATCACCATTTTTCTTGCCTTGATCTTTTCCCCATTCCACCAGGGACTGGTAGGGAGAATATTGGTACGAGCTGCCTTCAGGAAGAATCTGGATATTGGGCTTTTGCCAGAAATTACAGGCCATGTCCTGGTACCCACCAAAATCCTGAACAAAGGGATGAAGTTTTAAAATAGTATTCTCCAAAAATGGCTTGGCAGGGACGATGCAACTGGCTGCTTTGACCTTGAGGTTATTTAGCTGGGAATTGATGTGTCAAAACCTTAAAAGCTTCACCAAAGAAAATTTAAGAAAGCGCCATGATTCTAGCTAATTAAGTAATGTCAGCCAAATATAATTTATTTCTCACCATCACTCATGTCTACAACAGAATTATCTCATTTTTGATTTCTCTCTCATTAATCTGGCCATGAATTATTTTTATATAACTTTTTGGCATTGAGGCAAAGATTTTTTTTTTTCTTTCTAATAAGGAAAGAATCCCTAGATAATTCTGCATCACCCTTGAAATGGGGCAGGGATTGTAGCTTAGGTTTCATGGCACAACTCCAGCCTCCCTTCCCAGAAACTCTGGTAGGCTCTACCCCAGATCTTACCCAGGACTTCAGCTTATCCTTGCTCCCTGAGAAATTCCTTCTAGTACCACACTGCATATTCAGGCTCTGGTTTGGTCTTTTATTATATCAAAAAGGGAGTATTTTCCTGCAGTTCTCAGATAATTTTTTTTCCCCAAGTGCTTTTCACTGAGCATCACTGGCTTTTCTGTTTCTCCCAGGATCCCTGGATCCTCTCATAGACACAGGCTGTTGCTGAGGTTTAAAATTTGATTCCTTCACTTGGATCATCCACGGTTCTGTCCCAGGCATGTGTGTCCTGGTTATTGGAAGCATTCATGTTTCTGCTTTACTGCTTTGCTTCGTGTGTTGCTTTTTACTAATGGTTTGTTATCTCAAGTCCAGCTTGCTTCCAAGCCCCTGGAGCAAGCCCCAAGGATGCTCCCAAGCAGGACTGTTGTTTTTATCCAGTACCCCACCTCTGATCCCAGATAGCTCCAAGGCCAAGGAGATGAACCTTTGTTTTCTGCTGCTCATGGGTGAACAGGGCTGAATCTTTAATGTGGAGGTCTGTGCTCTGCTGGGGTTTCTGTAGCAGTGTAGCCCTTGAGCATAACCTGAAGACACCAGCAAATACCCTTCGTGTGAAAGGGCCAGTCCCAGCTACAGAGCAAAGTAACTCAGGTGATTTAGAAAGGCAAGAAAGTGTTGGATGCTTTACATATATTGGCCTGACCTCCAAAAAAAATCCCGTTGTTTCCAAGCACTTCAGAAGCAGAGCCTGCTACCCTCAGCCACCAAGGGCTCTGCGTCTCCCCTGGGAGCATCTGCCACTTCCAGCCAGCCTGGGTTGCTGCAAGGTAACCTGGTGAGCAGGTGACCCGGGCAGACAGCAAGAGCTGCTCCAGCACCTCCCTGGGGAAAGCAGGAGGGAGCACAGCCAGGAATGCCAGGCAGGCAGAGTCTCAGCTGGCAGAGATGCACTGCCTGCAAAGGGCGAGCTGGGAGGAACCTGCAGGCAGTGAACAGATGGCTGGAGGGTGGTGTGGAGAGAGGGAAAGGGAACACTGCACAGGGACAAATATTGCTTTTCTGTGTCCTTTGCGTGGGCTGGGGCTGCTCAGGGGGACCTTACATGTAAGGGTATTTCTGAGACTCAGTGGGTCGTGCCCACCCTGACAATAAACGTGTAATTTAAGTTGAATATGGCTGAGTGGCCACAGCTTGTGGAACTCACACCAGGAGTGAAATTGGGATGAGTCATCTACAGTTCAGCATTTCCCTGGTGCTTCACCAACATCTTTCAAGGGCTACGTGGTTACAGCTGGCTTGGATTTACCATTGCCTTCTTCATTGACATGGTTCAACTTCAGCCAAGGATGTCAGCCTCACTCACTCACTCACTCTCCCTTGTTGGGATGAGGGACAGAATTGAAAGAGTAAATCTGAGAAAACCTGTGGCTTGAGATAAAGACAGTTCAACATGTAAGGCAAAAGACATGTTAGCATGGCTTCAAAATATAGGAGCAATTTGCTTATAGTGGTAGTTAGAAGCTTATCTGGGCCTCAGGACCAACCATTTCTGAAAATGTTACCTCAGAACACTTCAGCCCCAGGTGTTTGGGCAGTTCTGCTGGCTCTTCAGAGGTTCACAAACCTTTTAGGAGGTTATCTAAAACGCTAAAACAAAGTTCTATGTTTTGGAAGGCTTCCTTTATGCTCCTGGATTGTTTTGATGGAGTGTTTTTGGCAAGCTGCTTACCCTACCAGACCACCTTTGTGTTTCCATCCTGAGAGGAGAGGCCCCAAATCTGCCTTACCTTACCCTGACAGAATTGTTGATTCTGAAGCAGCACTTGGATCCTAAGATGGATCCATGCATATCTTTTTGCTGTTTACCGCCTTCACTCTCCTGTTTTATAGTTTAAATAATGATGCAACCTGGGAATAAACAGTAAATTCAGGAACAGCTTATAGTTTAGAAAAGATTGACTAATTCTTGGCAAGGGCAAATTGGCATAGCTGTGTTGACTTCAAGGGAGCAGAATTGATTGATGTTAACAATGTGGCTGGCCCTGTTGCTCCAGATGTTCTGGTGAATGCCTGCAGATAATGAATCCTGTCTGGAAATCTGCAGAAATTTATGAATATTTGTGGGATAAAGATGCTGTTGTATGGATTACTGTGACCTGCTCCAGGCATGACTGTGCAGGGCAGGAAGCAGCCCTGCTCTGCTTGCTGAGGCATCAATGCTGCCAGAGACTCAATTCAGCTGTGGAGGACAAAGCTGTTGCAGCCACTGCTGAAGGTGGATTTATCAAGTGAGTGATCGTAGCTCACTCTGTGTGTGTGACATAAACATCTATTATCTTCATTTGTAAAATTTCTCCTTGGCTCACCTCAGGGCAGATACTTCTGAGAGCTCAATTACAGGCAGTTACAGCTGCTTGACAACACTTCTGGCAGAGTGCAGGGCTGTGTCCCTGTCAGAGAGCAGATCTCTGTTTATTTACACACTGACATCAAGCAGAGCCTAAAGTCACCTGGGAAGCTGCTGAGCTTCTCATGGGGATGGAAAGATGAAGCCTGGGGTGTGACATCCTTGTGGCTGTTGCAGGAATTTCTGAGAGGTCTTTGGTCACTTTGAATCCAACTGGGACGGAAGGACAGCTTCCCTTTGGAATGGTCAGCTATGGGAGCTATGTGCTGGTACCTGTAGGCTTCTTCCCTGTTACCTGCCCTTCCTGAGAGCAGAGGGTATGTCAGGCAGGTCATCCACCTCCCTGGGATGATCGTCTTGAAATGCTGGACTTGCTCCTGGGCAAAAAAAGAGCATAAACACCCAAACAAATATTGATTGGTGCTATTCACAGGAAGGAACCAAAGATGTACAAGATTTCAGAACATTTTTAATAAAAAGGAAAGAAAATAAGTTTTCACAGTGATAAAGCAGTTTCAGATGGTGCTGACTGGTGTCAGTGGGGCTTTGGTAGAGAGAGGAGAGCAGTCCCTGTGGATGATCAGATGTGGCTCTGATTCCACTTAATTTCTGTAGCAGGACAGGTTTTGGTTCTTAGAACTAAATTCTCCTATCTAGGGCATAGATATGAATAGATGCAAAGGCATTTCTTGAGGTGGAAAAGTCTGGATTTTTTTAGATTTACCCCCTTCCTCCTAGAAGTAGGCTCAGCTGTGCCTCCAGTGCCATTAGAACTGTGGAATTGCCCATTGGAGGAGGCCCACAGCTGTCAGTCAAATGTCTCTTTTCTGTGCACCTTGTGAGCAGAGCAGGCCCCTTGCCATGTGAAAAACAGCATCTGGGTTTCAGCTGGGGATGAAACAAATCTTCAGTCCCAGTCAGAATGTGTCCTTCAGGCTGGAATGTTTTTCCCCTGTCCTCCACAGTGCCCACTGGCTGTGCTGGCTTGGCTGTCCTGGGCTGACCAGAGCAGAGCCCATTTCTGCACTTCAAAGAGCTTTTCGTTTTTGCTATCCTTACTGCCATCAGCTCCTCAAATCCACAATCTCTTTCCCATTGCAAAAGGCTACTGGGAAAACTTGCCAGGAAGGTAGCATTGACTGGGCTTAGCCCAGAAACCTGTTTTCCTATCTGGTTATCTCTCCTTTCCAGCCCTTTGAGTTGCTGGCACTGACTGTGGCTCTGTGTTTCCTGCCTGATGCTTATTTTTGAATAAAACACCTGGCATAAATACACTCATTCACTCTCTTTGCTAGAACATTCTGGCTTTGTGAAGAAACAGTTTTGGCTTGTCAAGCCAAGCTCAGTCCCTTGAGCTGTCCCAGCACCCAGTGGGAGGCTGGAGATGGTCCAAAGCCCCTCTGTGCTTTGGGGGGTTTAGTGCTGATTTCAGTGGATTATCTGCAGCCAGAGCTGCCTTCCTGACACATCACTTGAGCTGAGTAATATCTTAAGTGCTTCTAAGTCCAGCTTTGCTATTGCAAATGAGGGCACGATGGAAGGGAGAGGGTGGCTTGTTTTGCTTTGAATTAGCTTCTTGTTCTGAGGCCTTAATTACAATTGGGCCATTTCTAGAGCCCTTTTGTTTTTTTTTTTTCCTTGCAAATATTAATGGTAGAAATGGAGTTAAATTAGAAAGCTGAGAGTTGCATTGTAATAGTGTGCATCCTTGTGGCAGAAACTGAAAAAAAATGCCAAATATAATATATTTCATGATAAAAACTGCAGGAAACAGTGGTTCTCTGTGATGACAGTTCCTGGAGTGGAGCAGAAGTCGTGTTGATGTTATCAGGTACTTAATTAGATGTATTGAACACGAGTGACTTCACTCTGTGGATGTCATTGGCTCCATGTAGTTTTAAGGGAGGATTCACAAGTAGTATTTGGCCTCAGGAAAAGGCCAATTAGTCTAAATGACACTTTAGCCCTAACGACAGAACTTGAGCGATTGCCTGGGACATGGGTTGCTAATGTTGCCTTTCAGGTCCAGCCTGTCTGTTTAAATGCTGACGGGAGTCTGGTGTTGAAACAAGCAGTTTCTTGGTTTTTCCTCCTCAGGGTGATGCTGGGGAATGGCTGTTCCTCTCTGGAGTGTCCCGGGAGGTGCAGGCACATCCCTGCCCCAGTGAAGGAAATGCAGCCAGAGCCCCTCAGCCTGCAGCTGCTGAAGGGACAGGGACAGAAACAAGGGGCTGAGCAGTGTTACACAAAGCCTGCTCAAATTCAGGGTCTACTCAGGAACATCAGGATCAAATGTCTTCCCTTTCTGTTGTTTCCTACCTTCACCCAGCTCAGGTGGTGGACAGCACGAGGAGACAACCTCACTGGGCATGGGGGCATCCCACAGCAAAGCATCACGGCACACAGGGATCAAATTGCTCCTCGGGTGTTTATCCTTGCTGGTTTCTCACTGGAAGAGGTCAAAATGGGATAACTTCACACCTTGGAAGACCTGGGTTATAGCCCATGAGTGGAGCAGGACTGGGAGGGTCCTGGGAGAGTGGGTCTCTCCTGGCTGATGAGATGGGCAGCTCTGGAAGTTCCAGCCTGACAGTGACAAATGGGCTCAGGTGGGTTCTTTACCTTGGAACCATAGAATCACTACAATTGGAAAAGACCACCAAGATCATTGAGTCCAACCTTCCTGTGCCGCTGCGATGATCTCTATAACCTCCCACTTCTCCAGAAACTTGCATCCAGGCCTAATCTTCCTTTAAATTTATCATAATTATTAATGCAACCCATCTGTTAGGAATCATGTCAGCTCAGAGTAAGAGAAGGGATTAAGGTAAGGTTTGGGATATGCTTCAAGTGCCTGTACTTAGCATTTCTAACACTGAAATCTTTAAATTAACAGAAAAGTTTGCCCAGAGCCTTAAGTCATCTGCTCACTGCTGAATTTAAGGCACAGTGTGACTAATTAAGATTTAGGAGCTTGCATTATATACAAGAGTGCTCTTCCTGTGCTTGCAGGTAGGAAAGGACCCAAGCCCAGAGAAGGGGATCACCTGCCCAGTCTGTGTGCTGCTGGGTCTGTGCCACCTCCTGAGCCGGGACCAGGCGGCAGCCAGGGTGTTACCCTGCCCCTTCCATGGAAGGTCTGGCGTCCCTGGAGCACCCTGGAGCCCCAGTTCTGTCACTGCCCTTGGCAAATGGGTCATCATTCCCTGCCTGCAAGTGGGGGTAATTTTTTAGGCTGTCACCGATCTGTTAAAGGTTCTTGCATCTTCCTAGGAAATAAAGTTGTGTGTAAAGGTGGGCAGCACAACTGAAGAGGAATTGTGCCTTTGAAATATCAGTGACAGAGCCAGAAGTAAATTTCTATAGCTGTGGAATCTCAAATCCATGCTTAGGCTCCCTCAGCAGAAAACTGGGAATACTCCCAAACTACTGCTGAGGTGAGTTGTCTGCGGAAGCAGAGCCCTAAATGTTGGCTCTGATACATCCAGGCCAAAGTTAATTATCTCAAAAAGAGTAATTCTGCTGGGTCTAAGTGATATACTGTTTCATTTGCACTTACATGTTGTTTGAAATGATTTGTCAACAATCTTCTGTAATTAGATCTTTATTAAGGCTAATCAGGATATGTCTTGTTAACTCCAAGTGTGTATTTAAACTCCCATTGAACATAATAGGACACAAATTCATGCTGAGGAAATATGAAACCTTTTCACAGAAAGACTGAACTGAAATACTCAGCCTTTTTGCTGTTTCAACCCTTCTTTCCACTAGAAAGAAAAAAAAATCCATTATTCTAATATCATGAGCTGTCTCCAACTGTTTTGCCAAACTGGGAAATTTGTGAAAATTCCACTCTGGAAATGTGAAAGCAAAACATGCCAGTACATTAAAGCGTTTTAAAGCCACTGCTGAGAAAGTGGTGACATGGTAGCTTTGTTCCAATTTTCTATCTGTTTTTGGTTTTCCTTTGTGTCCCTACAGAAATTCCAGGACTGAGTCAAATTTGTAAAAGTCACTTGGATTCCACAAGGACTGAATTTGCAGCCTTGCTAATGTAATTAACATCTATTAAGCAAGCGCGTGTCCCGAGCAGCTTAATAGGAAAATCTAATAATGTTTCCAATTGGAATGTTCCCTGTAAAATCGTTAAAGTGCTTTAGTGTATGTTTTCTGTAGGCAGCACTATATAATGGAAATGTTACACCAATTATTATTAGGCTCTTGGTGAAATGGGATCTTTTATTTAATTTGATTTTACAGCTAGGATGCAGAGTGATTGCTGCCTTGGCCTCACCAGCATGTGGCCAGGCAGAATTAGGTTTTGCTGGGATCACTTTTGGAATGAGTCCTGCACAGCCCTAGCCTACAGAGTGGCCGGGGTTCGTTTTTAACCTGACCTCTCAATGGCATCAGTAATGTCCTTGTGGAGCAATAGCATGGCAGAATGGGCTCCATAAAAACAGGAATCCCGTGGCTGACCAGCGTTGTGTTTTATTTTTTTAAGGTGGGTAATAAAAGAAGAAAATGGAAAGCTTATGCCTTTGTTTTTGTCTGGGAGCAGAGCTGCAGGTGTTTGAATGAAGCCCCCCTTGTTCTTCGGGCGCCGCTGCTGCCCCGTCTGCTGGAGCCCCATTGGGTTTACACAGGGGCTTAGTGGTGGTTAATGGAGCAGGGACAGTCAGACCCTCATGCCAAATCCTCTCCCTGACCTCTCCATGTGCTGGGATGGCAGAGAGAACAGCTGGGTCTCCCACTGGGAAGGGACAGAGGGCTGGAGAGCACAGCCACTGCTCTGCTCATGGGGCGCCAGCTGTGAGTGCCCACAGCTGGGCAATGTCTCCATTGTCCCTGCTACTCCTGGGAGAACTGAGTGTGAGGAGGGCAATGCTCCCATCCCCTTCAACCTGGGGAAGGGGTGAAATCCCAACGGAGCTGCTTCTCTTCTCAGTAACTACACAGTAACCTTGCTCAGTCAGCAGTAAATGCCCACATTAACTTCTTCCCTCCAAAATCAAAGTGGTAAACGTTCGTGCTGCATGAGGGAGATGCTGGCTTGGCTCAGTCTGGGGTAGTGCAGCTCCGAGAATTCAGTCTAAGCAAAATACTTACTGAAAACTAACAGATTTGTTCCTCTTTTGGGTTTTCTCTTCTGAAGAGGGGAAGGTATGAACATCCCCCTGGATTTTAGGGGAACAAGGAGGGCAATTTGTTTAGGAAACTGACTGAGATGGACAGCATATCTGTAGTTAATACGTAAGGGGAAAGGTCCTATTTGACTTTGTCAGATGCTCTTGTCACAAAGACTGTTTTCTGCAGGGACAGTGTCTGGGTGATGCTGATACAAGCAGGAGTTTGGGATTTGTGATGGACTACCTGGTTTGAATCAAATAAAGAACCACTCTGAATCCCTGCCCAAAGCACACATGAAGCCTGCAGCATGTTAACAGGATGAGAAAGTCTGGCCAACTCACTTAATGTATTCCAGGCTCCTCTTGGCTTCCAGGTGTTCATCCTGGATCACAAGCCAAAACATCCTGGGAGAGGCCCTTGCTGTCATATTCCCAGCCCATCTGATAAGGCTCTTGCCTCCAAGCTGGCGTGCTGCTGCAAGATTCCCTCTGCCCTAGCCAGGGATGGCAGCTTGGGGCTTCGAGGCCAGATCCAAACTGTAAATAGAAAAATAGAGGTTTTGTTGACCAAGTGCCCCCCGCAGCTGTGTGCCTTTGACCTCAGAGCTCCCCTTTGGGACATGTGCTTTTTCCACGGATGAGCAACTAATTTTCTTGTCCAGAGTCCTATCAAATCCTCATGGCACTTTTCTCTGTTTTAAAGGGAGTGGAAGGAGCTGGGCAATGATGGTTGATCTGAAGGGGGTCCAAGCTCACTTCTGACCCCAGACAAATCTACCTGACAGCCACGTGCTGCCTTGTTGACAAAACCATGCTAGCACATCTTGGCTGTGCCTAGGCTTCCAGATGGGCTTAAGGAAGCAGGGAGAGCCCAGTGCTAATGAGGGAATGGATCTGGGGCTGGTGATGGTCATGCACTTCATACTACATTCCAAATTCACAGCTCTAGACTTGAACTTCCTTGTGCTTCCTTGGCTCTCTGGGCTCTGACTTGCTTTGCAAAGAGCACTGTATTTTTGACAGGGCTCAGTAGCCCATGCTGGAAGGAAAAAACCCCCAGCTGCGCCCATGACCAGCCTTCTCTGAGGAACCTGATGAGTGAAGGGGAAGCAAGAAAGGGGAAAAACTCATCCCCAGTGATTTTCCCAAGCACTTGATGGGCATTGGACTGCTCAGACAAGGCTAAAACTCAACCCAAGGGACTTGTCTTTGCCACAAACCACCAGCTTTTCCATAGCTAAATAGAAGATGCTTCAGACTGACTTTTCAGTGTTTCTCTGCATTATCTGTGTGTTCTCCCACTAAACATTGCAAGTACTTGCAATTTTTTTCCCCTAAAGAGCTGAATCTAGTCACTTTTTTCCTCTAGGCTTCGGAGGAAATGGAAAGGTACTTAACTTATGTTTTATTCATTGCAGTCACTATCTCTTGTTAACTTACTTACATTATTTACAGAATTTTAAAGTATTTTGTGTGTCAGGCAGCATCCCAGGCCCTACAAAATGCTAATTTTCAAACTGTATCAGAGGCAAACAGCTTTTCTGGGCCTCTAGGTAGACAAAGGGTCATCCCCATTCCTAATTTATTTTTTATGGCTCTATAGCCTGCTTGAATGACAGATCTCAGGCAACCCACTTCTCTGTGTGGTTAAATTTTATGAAGATCCATTGTGGTTGTGCTACTGGTACAATAAATTTAATTTTTGATCTAGTGCCTCTAATTACTAAGGATGACTGAACCTGGTTTAAGTACAGGAATAACTGTCTTGGATATTTGCCCTTAATGGGAATGAACATAAGGTTCTGAAAGTTCAAGTAACTTTCTGAAAAGAAACAAAGTTTTATTTTCACAGTTGCTTCTCTGCACTTCCTGATTCCAGTGAGAGAGGAAGTGGGGGAAAACTCAAGCCCCAGAAGGGTCTTAAAGTTTTAGGTTTTAATCTCATGTCCGTGAGTTCTCGACAAATTGGTCCAGTTCCCAGCCTTGGGGTGTTGGAGTCTTTTTGAAGTCCTGGGGCAGTTGACACCATAAAATTGGGCAACACGTGAAGATATAGGGACATTTTAAGGTAGTCACTCTTTCTCTGAGGGCTACACTGGAATGCTTCCTGATCCCAGAAATCTCCTTTATGCACATGAAAGTTAAGATATTCCAAGGTGGATCTCCCATCTGATGGTTTCCAGTGCACTTGCTGCAGTGTATTATACATCTAGGATGTAATTTCTTTAGTGGAATTGTCATTTTTAGTCCTAAATAGCTGGTGACCACTGGGCTAAAGACAGCTCTCCAAAAGTGACCTTGAAGATCACACACCACTACTGACTCCTTGTTTAAACTGCAGAGAAACGCTGGGGCTGCATTATAAGATGTTGATTATCAAGCTGAGCAAGCAAACTGAGGTGAAGATGATGTTGGGAAGAACTGCTGCTTTGACATCTCCGCCTTCACTGTTCAAAACGCTTTTCTTGATTCTCTGTTCATCCACTATCTTCCCTCTGCAAACTTCCTGGAGATAAGTTTCTGCTCTTCTTGGACAAATATTTTTCAGAATAAATAGGGAGGCAGAGGGAAAGTGTTTGTTTTATACCTTGGTGAAGTGATAAGAAAAAATCTCCATATTCTGCAGCCCTTGAACCATTGTTCCTTTGTGTTTTTGGCAGAAATGTTTGGGCTGTATTGATTTTTTGTGAAATGAAATGTTAACAAATGTGTAGTAACAATGGAAGTGTTTTCCTTCTCTTTCTTGTGGATTTTCTGAGCCTGGAGGATTTTTTGACCTTTATTCCCTAAGCTCCTGGTTGGAAATTGAATGAGGTTCACGGGAAAACTCAATGTAACAATTAGTGGTGTGTTCAACTGGCTCCTCTCTCCCTGTAGTGTCTGTGTCATGTGAACCTGCCTGAGGTGTCGAAAATAACAACAGTTAAATATCCATGAAACTTTGGACACAAGGCAGCATAAAATTAATGTTGCTAACTTTTTCTCTTATTATTTCAAAATTTAATAATAAAAATTCTTTTGGAGGAGGAAGCTCCTTGGCAAGTTAATCTCATTCCTGGCTTAGCCCTACATTTTCTGCGGTGCTATGAGCCCATACAAGCTTTGCAGTGCCCTGCAAGCTGAGGCAGCTGCTGACAACAGCCTGGGAGCAAAGCTGGTCCCACACTGTGCTCCAGAGGTGCCAGCAGCTGTGGGGGAGAAAACCTGAACCTTGCTGTGCTATTTTCCATCTTCTAACAGTAAAAAGGCTACCAAGGGCAAATTAATGGGGATCAGCTCCTCCTGGTGCCCACTGAACTGTTAGTTTTAAGCTGCAGATTTTATCTAAATCTCGGCAAGGTGCATCCAACCCCTGTGCTTTGTGTTGTAGCACTCAGCTCCTGAGCTGCCCTCCAGCACTGCTGGATATTCCCTGCTCTGATGAATCAATCCCATAATATTGCACTCCTCCATGCATGACCTCCCTGCACTGTAGGGCTGTTTGCAGGGTTATCCAGGTGCACGCTGTAAGTACAAGCTCCCTACATTCTCTCCCTCCTGTAGTTTATAGTTCTCACTGTTCTGGCAGGGAACAAAAGGATCTGACCTTCCTGAGGGCGAGCAGGCAAGTTACTAAATAACCGAGTTCTGCTTTCCCCAAAAGGCTGTAAATTGTGCTGAAATAGGGGTTTCACGATATGCCAGATGAGAAGCTGCTGTCAGCCACCGAATGATTTTTAGTTGAACATGAACCAGAGAAACGCTTTACCCTGGAAAACTCCCACCTTCTCTCTCCTGCAGAGACATGTGTGCTGCCTGCCCTTCTCCCAACCTGATGGAAGCACTGGCAGCATCCCAGGGGTCAGGGAAGGTTCTGGTCCACCCCAGGAAAGGACACAGAGATACCATCCAGCTTTCAAATCGCTGCTGGTGTCTCCTTGGAGCACCCAGGGACAGCTCACGGTCTTTGGACTTGCTGAAGATTAAGACATGTGCTGGGGTCAGAGAGGGCAGGAGTGGAAAACCCACAGCACCTTGTGGGTTTGGGTTGCTTGCTTTGTTTTGGGGACAGTCTGGAAGGGGCACTGAGCAACTTGATCTAGTGGGAGGCATCCCCACTTATGGCAGGGAGATGGAACAAGGTGCTCTTACAGGTCCCTTCAAACTCAAACTTTTCTGGGATTGTATGACAGGTCCACTGTGCCAGAGGGATGAGAAAAAATAGAGGAAATGACTCTGTTGAGAAAACCTTCATTAATGGTGGCTAAACAAGGTCCCAAAGCCAGAAGGTGAATAAACTGGATTTGTGCCACCTGTCCTTCAGCTGCAGCTTATATTTCTGAAGAAGGCAAGACAACAAGCGCCACAAGACACTTTTTAGCTGTGGAACTTTTATTGAACACCCTAAAAATCTTCCCTTCTTTAGAATTTAATCCTTCAAAAATGGCTCTTGCAGACCTTTTCTCCTCCTTTTGGTTATTTTCTTCCGTGTTTTGACATTATTGTGTGAGAGACATTACTGAGCCCCAAAGTGTGGAAGAAATGGTTCAGAGCCAAAATGTTCTGCTGGAAAAAAAAAAAAAGTATTTCCATGGCTCCTCTAAATGCAGCCAACTTGGTTTTCTGTGGCTCCAGTTTTATAGGAGAGATTTCTGAAGTCCTACCCTGAGGTCACCAACTTGTGGGAAAGTACTTGTGATTTCTCCCTCCCCAGCCAATAAGCATCAGTGCTACTTTTCACACTACAGTAGAATGACCCTAATTAGGCTTATTAAAGTTAGTTCTACACTAATGTTGTGGCCACGATCCTGCAAACACCTCTGCATATGCACAGACATTATTGGTGTTGAGTTCCTGCTAAAGCCAGTGAGGCTGGATCCATGCTGAGAACTGGATGTCAGGAACGGTGAGAACAAAAGCTGTGGCCTAATATTCACTGCATTTTGTTGTAAGACAAGACTTTCTGATCACTGCTCAAATGTTTAAGATAGGTTGTCTTCAGCTGGAAGCAAGAGTTTTACATAAAATAAGACCCGAGCCAATAATTTCCTCAAATTAAAGCAGAATCCCAAGGGTTTGGGTTTTTTCCTGCCAAGGAAAAGATGAGTTTGACATTTTTATACTAAGTTTTTGTGACTGAGCACTATACTGGTGTCTTCATTCCTCCCTACCAAGCGTTGCTGCTGCTGCACCAGTTGCAGTTTCCTCTCCAGGGCAGTTTCCCAGCACAGGCAGGAGCAGCACTACTCCCAGGGAGCCCCTGAACCCTGGGAAGCTTGTGCCTCATGCAGTTCATAACCCAGAAATGCTGTTCCTGCCCACCCTGGTACCACGGAAGTGAGCAGTAGCTGCAGGAGGTGACAATAGACTTGAAGCTGTGCCTAGCCCAGGTGCATCCATCTGACCTGTAAGTAATGCTGGCCTTGCAGCCTCCAGAGCTGGATCTCGGTCGTGACTTGGGATCAGATGTCCCCAGGGATGACAGGAGCCTCTCTCTCACTCATTTTGCAGCTTCAGTAAGACAGAGCACTTTTTTCTCATGCGATTTTGAGCCTTCTCCTTACCAGGTCTCTGCTGCTGGGTTGTGATTTCCAGGAAAGGCCTCCCAGTGTGCCCTTTGTTCTTTGGCTAATTGGAGCCTCAGGAAGGACATGTGCGTGGTGGACAAGAGTGTGCCCAGGTTTGATTGCCTGTAGCAGATGCTATTGAGAAGTTCTCAAGCTTCACCACTGCTATGACTCACTGCGTGTTTTCTCCTCTGGGTTATGGTTCATTAAGTAATTAAATAAACTTATTGCTCCTTAGATAGAGGCTACATGAGAACTTCCCATTGAGTTCTTGGTTTTGGTGATTCTGAGCTATTCAGAAGCCTGGTGTTGAATGTGTTGGAACAGATGGAAAGAGTTCAATTCATTTTGCGGGAAAGTTTGCTTTAGGCCATTCATGAGGAAGAAAGGACACCACCTAAAGATGTTCCCCTAAAGTATTTCTTCCTTCCCACTAATTTCCCAAGAGCTGAGGAAGTGGGCAGTCAATTACACAGAAGAGCCACCACGGGTCAAGGGAAGCCCTCAGCCCTTGCCTGGAGCCAGTGGGCAGCTGCATATGAACAGTGGCTGCTCTCACAAATCCACCGCTACCCTTTGCAGTGGAGATCCCTAATTAGACAGGAGCGCTGGAATCTTTCCAACACGTCTCCCCTGCTGGCTGCCCTCCCATTTGGTCATGCTAAATGAGTAGGTAAATAGGCCTTTCATGAAATCTAACACCCGCCCTACCTAATCCCCCCTGCCTTCAAACTGTGGGGCTAATCAGTTGTTTTGACATAACTGGGATCCAAATTCTATAAGGAACATAGCCAAGAAAAGTTCAAACCCAAGAGCAAGATTAATGAGAACTTCAAAGAAATTTGCCACCAAATGTTACTAATTTAGTACACCCTCTGTTTGAAACCAATGACCTAATTGGAAACTATATTCTTTAAAAGCCTTTATGTTCCAGCTCTTTAGTATTCGGGAGGTGACTTCTGAGATCAGAGTGGGTTTATGTCATTCGGTAGGACAGGACTGTTGATATCCACTCCCACCTCCCTAAAACTGGGATAAAATATCCTGCATTAGGTGATCGTGCTCTTAATGCACAATAAATAACAGATTTGTAATCAGACAAACAATTTCCTCCTGTTCTCCAATAACTGAGTATAATATTACAAATCCCTTAAAGCTGGTTAGAGAAATGAAAGGTCTGACTGACTTTGCTGCTTCACATGTTGCCAAAAAATCAGCACATCAAAAAAATTGTGCTTAGTGTAAAAATGCATGTTGTTTCACAGAGCTGTTGGCACTACCTCTGCCTTCCCAGAGTTTCACCAAGGTCTAAGGGACTACTTGTTCTGCACTTGGCTATGGATTTGGGAAGAAAACCTGATGAGAAAGTCAGATTATTGATGCCTTTAGCAAAGATCAATCAACCTGCTGTGGAGGTCAGGCATGCTGCCATCAGCTCAGGCACTTGTTTGTGTTTTGTGTTCTTCCCAGTACTGCACAGAGCTCCACACTTTCCCGAGAGGGTCCTGCTGTCCCCTGTGATTAGGCTGTTTGTCCTGCATCTGACTATGCTGATCCTCACCCTCAGAGCCAGGACAGAGGCAACTCATACTAGAGACCCTGCAGAGTTTTCCCAGCAGATGAACTCGGATAGAACGAGGTCAAGGTGGGTCTTGTCTTTCCTGCTGCTGCAGGTGGAAGTTTTGGGTAGATGTACATTCTAAATCACAGCTTTCTGTATATCAGGAGGAGGAAAATTTCTCCACCTTGGGCCCTTACTGCAGTGTGAACAGTACCACCCTCTGGCACTGGCTGTTTCTCTGCTCTGACTGCAGGGAGACTGTGACAGCTTCGTGTCCTGAGCATCAGTGAATTGCAGATTTTCAGAAGGGTTTGGGTTGAAAGGCACCTTCAAGTTCCTCCAATCCCACCCCCTGCCATGGGCAGGGACACGTCCCACTGTCCCAGGCTGCTCCAAGCCCTGTCCTGACCTTGGACACTCCCAGGGATCCAGGGGCAGCCACAGCTGCTCTGGGCACCCTGTGCCAGGGCCTGCCCACCCTCACAGGGAAGGATTCCTTCCCAAAATCCCATCTAAACCTACTCCCTGTCAGTGTGAAGCCTTTCCCGCTTGTCCTGGCACTCCAGCCCCTTGTAAAGAGTCTCTCTCCATCTTTCCTGTTGGCCCCTTCAGGTCCTGGAAGGTCACAGTTAGGTCACCCCAAAGCCTTCTCCTCTCCAGGCTGAACAACTCTATCTCTCCCATCCTTTTCTCCCAGCAGAGCTGCTCCATCCCTCTGGTGAACAGGAAGCAGCTATGAAGCAAAGTCTTCTCAAAAAATCCTCATTGGTTTTCTGGGCAGAAAAACAGCTCTGGAAGGATCTGTAGAGAAGATTTTGGTCCATACCCCTGAATTTTTTGGGATGTACTGCAGCACATTTCAGGCACTAGAGGACTTGGGATGCCTAATTTGCCAACGTCACCCTCTCCTGGGAAGTCAGTACCACAGTGCTGAGGTGACAAACATACTGTGGAAGAAGTGATGTCATATTTTGACATAAAGCTATGCTTGAGCTTCTTACCTGCCCCTACACAGGGGAGTGAGAAGCTTCTCTGGAGCCAGGGGACACAGCATTCAGACCTGACACACTCTGAGGATTTTCTAGTCATTTGGACATAAAAGTTAGTTGTTAATGGAGGTTACATGATCTCTCAGGCTGAGAGCTGCTGTTTTCCATTCCTAAATCACAATGGAATTCCCCCTTTCTGCATAATTAAAATGCAGAGAGTAGTTATCAGTTTAAAAATAAATAAAGGAATAGCAAAAAAGAAAAGGCTGAAGCAGTCTGTATACATTCAACCTTTAAGAAAGATTCCTTGTTTTCACATCAGTGATATTTTGCCAATAACAGCTTAGTGAACATCAAGGAAGGTTTTTCTTGGGTTATTTTCAGAAAACAGGTTAAAAAAAATTAAAAAGCCTAAACCAAATGTGGTCCTTTGCTGGCTGAGGAGCTGATTCCTGCTGGGTGTGCGTTACCTAGTGCAGGCTGGGTGCTCAGCCTGGTGGTGATCCGTGAGGTTTGAGCAAGTCCAGCTCAGCTGCAAGACTCACCCCCACCAAAGATGTTTCTGTGCATGTCCAGTGTTACCAAACTCATTTATTAGACATTTACTGACTTCTGCTCAGTGAGGACCCTTGCCCACTGCAGGGATGGCAGCATCCCCCGGCAGTGCTCAATGCTGTGTTAGCAATCCTGCATCTGCTGAGGGGAGCTGGATATTGCAGTGATTTCCTCTCCAGCCCTTACGGACCTTGTGGGGTTCGTGCCACCTTAGGAGTCTGGGCAGAGTTTGAAAGGCTTAAGTGCAGGAGAGACCAAATCTCCCAGAAAAGGGAAATTTGTGTTTTATAAACCCCTCAGTACCCATTTTGCTCACATCCATTTTATGATTATAATTACTTAGATTACTTTTTCATGAAGAAAAACAATAGCGGAAGAGTAACTAAATAAAAAAGCTGTGGTTTCTGTTCAGAAATTTTAACCCTTCAGCAAGAAGAAAGGCTGGATTTTTAGACGTGAGGGAAAAGGCTGGCTTGTAGCTACATACACTCCACTATTTCAACCTGTTCCTTTCTTCATTCCTGCCCTTAAAGAAAGGTGAATCTCCCGTGCCTTTTCTGTGCTTAAATGAGTTGTGACTCTCCAGATGTCTGCCACAAAATTGGGCATTATAAATACATAGATATAATAAATATTAGATATATGCACACACATGATAAATACATGTGTATAATGCAGTTCAAGTGAGTTGAGAGGGCAAGTCGAAACTCCAGAAGATCCTTTGTACCTTCACCTCTGTGTGATGGGCACTAGGAACAGCTTACCCATGGGTTCTGTGCTTCTGGCTGCTCCATCATGGGCGAATTACTGGTGCACAAAGCTGCTGCTGGAAATTTCCAGGAGACTTGTCAAATGTGGGGATTTTGAGGGGAATAAACCACAGAATTTCCTGCCAGTGGGAGGTCTAATTCCCACAGGAACACCTATTGCAGAGACATCCCCTGTGTCCATCCTTGCTGGGGTGCACTGAGAGGGGAAGTCTGGAGCTCAGCCCAGGGGGAGGGGGATTGAGGAGGAGATGGGGTGCTGCAGCAAATCCCCTCTGTTGGCTGATGGAGCATTCGTGGCTCATGCTCAAGCGGTGGAGCAACTCTCTCCAGCCCTGGCTCGTCTTGTCTGAACTCTTGCAGGGCTCACTGACCCGTGTTGTATGCATGGGGCAGCACCAAATATCTGTGACCCCCTGCCAGGGCTCCCTGTTGAGCTCCGAGTCTGAATGAGGCTTTTCAGCCTCAAACATGGGATTTTATGTGAACTAGCTAAATAATTAAGATAATCATCAGTATGTTGGTGTTTCAGGCCCCGTTTCAGATTCCAGCAGAGAGATTATAAACCTGTAAGTGCTTTGGAGTGTGGTAATTTCTAAAATAAGTGAAACCATGAAGCAGGGACTGATGGTGGCTGGAGACCCTGTGTCCTCATAAAGACCTCTCATCCCTTTTCCAGTTCTCTCCGTGGTAGAAGCTGCTCTTTCCTCTTATATAATACCTAAAACCCCACAATGTACAGGAAGCTTGCTCTTTCCAGGGGCTTCCACTGCGCTGGGCTGTGCCTGGCTGTTTGAGATGCCCAGAGGTCAGGATATCACAGGTATTGCCTGAGCTGCCTGAGTTAGGTTTGATGAATTTTATCGATCTTTCTGGCTGTTTAACCCCAAAAAAGGACACAGCATCCTTTTCTGGATCATGAGCCCTGGGAAGCAAATGCCATGAACCTTTACATACACTACAAATTGCATGGCAGGCTGCAAGGAAAGCACGCACATGTACTGGTTTCTCTGCAGTGGCAATCAGAAAGGGAATTAAAATTATGATATGTTGCCATGGTAATGAAGTCCCAGGATTTGGCTAGGAGGAAAAGTGAGGTTGTAGCTAGTTGCTCATGAATTCCTCAGTAGGCTTTTCAATACTCCGTTTCCTTTAAATGAAATTGGAGAAAGACTTGCAGTTCATAGTGGGGATAAAAATTTTATGAAGCTAAATCTAGGCAGTGTTTTAGTGTCAGTCAGCATTAACCCACAGCATGAATACATAAATAATTGAAATTTCAAATACCCCTGGATTAGAGCACTGGCAGCACTTGAGGGCTGGTGTTCCATGGGCATCCCAGAAGCTCTCCAGCCTCCTCTGCACCATCCTGGGATGGGAGCACCCATTCCTGCCTCCTCCCCTGGCCCACTGCTTACACTGTGTCTTCTAGCAGAATAAAACAAGATAAATCCAACAGTTCCTCTGGCTTGCAGCAGCTGAGTTGAGTTGCCCAAATAAAGACAGTCCTGATACAGGCAAACAGAAAAATAAACCCAGTTAATAAAAAAATCATAGAAATGTAGCAGAGGGAAGAGATTGCAAAGCACTCCTTATTTGTGAGGAAGGTGATGTTTGGTTTTGAAAATGAATATTTGATGGAGATTTTAAAAAAACTGACAAAAGGTTTGTGTTTTTTGGACCAGCTATGGCCTTAGTTCTTTCCTTACATCTATGACAAGTTTAAGTCAGGCAGGCTGAAGAGTAGTTTGAAAAGAGAAAAATTAATGACAAAACCCAAGCTTTGAATATTTTCGCCAAGAATAATACCAAGAAAAAGAAACTGGCCCAAATATTTTCTCAAATTTTATTTTAATTTTTTCCCTGATTTTCCCTTCCCATCTCCATTTTTTTTAGAGGCAAATGAGGAAAATAGAGGCTGAAAACAGATCACTCATCTTCAAGGCAGGACAGAGGGCCAGCGAGAAAAGAAAGGGAACAAAACCAAAGCACAAGAAAGTGAGTTTTCAGAGCTTTTAAGACCCATTTTCAGGGAGAAAAAAAAAAGACATTTTCTGTGACAGTGAGATGTCCTGCATCAAAAAGGAAGCTCAGATGAAAATGCTTCACTAGAGAGTAAGAAATGCCGTGTGGACACTTGTTCCCTCTGCTGTGCCCAGGAAGGCAGGGAACAGTTCCTCCTCCCGTTGCCTTCTGCAGCAGGGACACAGCTCCCAGGCCCCTCCCGGGCTGCTGTTCCCTCTGCTCTCCCAGGACCCGCTGCCACTGCCAGCTCTGCACCCTTGCCAGTATTCTGATGCTCTGGGATACAGAGATGGGCAAAGGTTTCTTTTTACTGCTACGTTTGAATGACTTCTAGAACTGGTTGGAAACAGAAAATCACTATGAGGTGATCTGTGGTGAGAATCTCCTGTGCAAATTTTTACATTCTGTAAACCTCCAAATCTGGATTTTTTAATTTAAATTTAAAAATCAGTAATGCCCTGAGGAACTGCTTTATTTTTCTCCCATTATTTAAAAATAATATTTCCCAATAACTTCTCAGATATACTTTCCATTTTCAGTACAAACTTGAATATCAGAATAAATTTGAACAGTACAAACAGAATCAGTTGTGACAGGCAAATTAACAAGGTGCTGATCCTAGATCGAGATTTTTGAAAACTCTTCTATTTGAAAGGTTTGTCATTCAAAAGTTTGCTAAGTCAAAGCTGACAATCATAAATCTCTAGTAGCATGTTCAAGAAAAGTGTGTTAATAAATCTGAGGTTGGGATTGCCTCCAATTTCCTGCCAGCAACCATGCTGCAGAAACGAAATAAAATAAACAGGGAGAAGTTAAACCTGAGCAGGACTATAGCTTTATTTAAGAGCAATTTTTATTTAGGTAAAAGTTTTCCGAAACTTTTAATGGCCTTTTGTGATAAAAGCTCCCATTTAGGTAAGTTTCCCTCTAACGTTTTTTTCAAAACAGTAAAATTAAACTGTTAAAATCCCAGAGGTAACAACACTCTACTTCAGCCAAAACAACCAAAGCTTCCAGCTTAAAAACAAACTGTATTTTTCTGGGAGAACGAAAACTTCTGAAGGAAATATGAACTGCTTCTTCAGGAAAAGTGGGAAATGGGAAGAACCCCCACTTACTGAACGTGTTCTTCCAGCAAAAGCACTCTAAAACAAATTCTCATTTCCCACAAGAAATGTGCACATCTCCTATCAGCTGAAAAACATTGTGTTCTGGCATTAGAAGTAGTTGCTAAAAGATCTTAACCAGAAACAGGAGGTGGATTGAATCAGGGGAAACCTCCATGGGATGTGTGCTGCTTCCCACTGGCTGGAGTGTCAGGAAGGGTCTCACTGGACTTAATGAGGAAAATTGGTGCACAAATGCAGGTATCTCATGGCAAGGCTGCAAGTGTCAAGTCTTTATGACACTGATCTCAGGGGTGTTCATTTTAATGAGTGCCTGGATGGTCAGATTAGGTCTGTTTGCTCTCTTTTGTGAAATCTGTGCAGTTCAGCACTAAGGCAGGTCTAATTTTACAGTGTTATTGTCACAGAAGGTAATACAAGCCCTAGAATACTGGCAAGGAAATAAACTTTTGAGATCCATGTCAGTTCTCTGAACTAGTTAATTTACTAACTGGTAAATGAGATCAAACAAAACTTTGACTCTCAGCTCAAATGGAGCCATCACCCATTTCCATGAAGTCCTCCCCAATGCTTTTTAATTATGTTTCTGTTCTTTGCAGTTCTCTGGCAAGAGAACTTCCCGCTGAAGGGGAAGGACCACAGCTCCTTCTGGGACCATCTGTGCTGATTAGACTCGGGAAGCAACAGAAACTTCCAAATGCCACATCTCCTGCCAGAGGGCTGTAATGACCTTGAATCCAGAGCCTTGCTTTTGACTGTGCTCACTGGAGCTCTCTTTGCTTGTCCCTTGGCAGCCACATTTTCATAGAATCATAGAAAGGCCTGGCTTGGAAGGCAGCTTAAAGCCTCTCCAGTCCCACCCCTGCCATGGGCTGGGACACCTTCCACTGTCCCAGGCTGCTCCAAGCCCTGCCCAGCCTGGCCTTGAACTGCCAGGACGGAGACAGGACTCTGGGGAACCTGTGCCAAGTCCTTACATCCCTCCCAGCACAAAATCATGCTTGATGTGGGGACAAGTCACTGTACCCCTGCTCTTACCTCCTGCCAAGGTATCTTTGCCTTGGCTACCCCTGATCCATGTCTGGCTGCACCTGGAGATGTGTGGGCTCTTCCTCCAGTCACGTCTCCATCTTCCCAGGGGCACTATCACATAATAAATATGAGGAAAACCTTTTTGCAGTGGGCCCTGCAAGGCTGTTCTGGTGAATGGTTGAGTTGGTCCAGGCACTATTGGCGAAGGTGGGACTCAGGCTGAGTGGACATCAGGATGGAGCTAAGTTCCGGGGGCTAATGGTGATGGTTGCCAGCAGTAAGTCTGAACTCCCTTTCTCTTGTGGGGAGACTGCACTGAATTAGAACAGACTTGGTCAATGCCACTTGAAAATTTTCTTTGTCCTGTGCTTCCATCTTGTCATTTCCTCTCCAAGTCTGTCCTTATGATAAGAGGAGGTCCCAAGGTGAATCCAGGCATAACATCCTGGACATCCTGTTTCTTCAGAGCCCGCTGTGTGTTTGCCTTGGCTAATGTTTCTTTCTCAAGATCGATGAATACCCATCCTGTTTGCCTTTCTCTGAAGAGAAAAGAGATAAAATAACCTCCCTCCCAGTCCTCCTGGGATTACATTCCAGCTCTGGGCAGCCCAGCTGTGACAAAGGACAGGTGTGGGTCTGCAGGCAGGACAGGGTACCGGGACATCCCTGTGGCTGCTGCTCTTGTGAGAGGAACTATCTCCATGACCATTCCAAATAGGAAGGGCCTCTGCTCCCCATCCTGCTCAGCAGGCTCCACATGTCTGGGGAGAAAAATTAGAGGAGGGGTTGAAAGACATTACTGTTTGGGGGAAGTGTGGATGGGAGAGTAATAGATGTGAGGAAGGGGGAAAAAGACAAGAAAATATTCCAAGAGTTACATTAAGAATGGACAAACTGATAGTGTGCAATGTGAGGCATGCAGTGTTTCTCATTTTGGTGGTGTGCTTGTTTCTCTAAATCCTTTCATTTCTCAGCCTTGGTTGTGTTCAGTCCTGTGCTTGTTGGGAAGGGTCTTGAAAGCAAAGGATGCCCCTGGTTCTGCAGTGTCCCTGGAAAGCTCAGCACAAATCCACTGGGGCTGCATGCACTGGCACAGTTCCGGCCATGGAGCAACCAAGACAGCTGTGGTCCAACAGGTACAGCCTGATGCAGATTTTGATGATGGCTTTTTTCCTTCACTCGCCCAAGCTGAGACAAAACCCAGCACTGCTTGTTGTGGGCCAGGGTAAAATCCAGAGCCGAGCTGGGACCAGGTCTTCTTGCAGCTGTGTGGACCAGGATGCTCTCTTGCACTCTAATGCCAAAATGAATCTCCTTTACCAGTGCCAGCACAGGGTCTTGCAACAAGGCTGAGCACAAACCCCATACTGAAAGATTCTGGTGAAACAGATGTGACTTGTTTTTTCGTGCACTGCTGCTTAGTTTATGTGTCACTATAGATGTCCCTGCTGTGGTCTAACACCAACAACACTGTGAAGACAAAGCCTTCAAAAAAACCTCAAAAATGCAAATTCTCTTGACCAGTTTTGTTTGGAGGAAGGCAGAGAAAGCAGCGAGAAACTGCAGAACTTAACCTAGGTTAACTAAACAGACTCTTAAACGCTGTTTCAACATAAGGCTTCTAACATTACCTGCTTGGCATGTCACAGCCAGGGAGAAGAGCCCCCACCCTGTGCAGAGTTAATCACAGGGCCAGCTGCCCCCAGATGCACGGGGACATAAAGCTTGTGAGGGAGAGAGGGGGAGCTCTTTCTCTGACATCTTTCATGACACAACGAGAAAAATGAATAAAGGATGGGAAATCTCACATGACAAGGCAGACACCAGTCACAAAATGGAGCTGAAGTGCAAATCCTTCTACAGACTGTCTTATGCCCTAAAGTCTGGTGGGGTTTTTTGTCCCCTTTGTTTTTTCTTCTCTGACTTTGTACAGCAGTGTAAAGGGTAGCCATGAACTCAGTCCTTCAGTTCTTTTGATTCTGCCCAAAATAGGTCCCACTGTCTTTTTAACGTATCAGTCTTTATTGGGAATGTGGAACTAAACCAGGCATATCCTTGTGCTGTCATTGGCACACCAAAGGCGGATCAATTTAAGCTCTTGCATCATCTCATCCTGCCCTAAATTTTTCTTGCTCTTATTTCTTGGAGAGTGACTTCTTGACCACCACTGCCCATTTTTTTCTGTTAAGATGGACCCTGAGGAGCAGCTCTGGGGCTGCTTTTCTCAGCTTGTGTGTTCTTAGCTGTGGAGTCCGGACTTGCCAGGTTTGGTCTCTGCTATTGGATTTGGCTTTGGTGAAACTTCCACTGTTTCTGCTATGTCCCTTTCAGAAGTTCCTCTTGGAAACTAAGCCTCTCTGAATGTCTGCACTGATTCCTTACAGCCTCCTTTTCTGGGCATCTCTGAAGGGACATAAATGAAACGCTGGAGGAAATACAAGCTTTTTTTGGGCAGCTTCATGGTTAAAGACATTTGACAGAGACTTGAGAGTGTTCTTTCCCCAGCTCTGTGTCATTGACCTCCAGCAAACCATTTTATCTTCCCGTTTCCTATCTGTGACAATGATAGAAATGTTCCCTTTCTTTCTCCCTTTGTCTGTCTTATCTATTTATATTTTAAGGTCTTTGGGGCAAGGACTGTCTCTTGCCTGTACAAAGGCTGACAGACAAAGGCATTGACCTTGCTTGGGATCTCTAAGTGTTAATGTGATAACAGCACAAGAACAGTGGATGAGTGCTAAATGGTAGCACAGCCTATTTTGGAAAAGAAAGCAAAGTATTTTTCCTTCCTTCTAATAGCTTTTGAGATGCAATAATTAAGGTATCAAATAGAAAGTACATAGGGCTACGTGAAAAACTGCACGTTCCACAAAACACTCTGAATGAAACTGTTTTGTCAAAATTGAGGTTATCTTCTTCAGTTTTCTAGGGGGTTTGTTTGTTTGTTTGGTTGGTTGGTTGGTTGGTTTTGGATTTTTTTTTCTTCGGTTTTTGTTTGTTTGGGGTTTTTTTGTTTGTTTTGTTTTGCTTTATTTTGTTTGTTTAAAGCAAAATACAGCCTCTGAGAAGGGGAACACTTGTAGCTTGCTGAAGCTTTTAGGTCAGTTTGGGTATTGTGGACTCTGAGAAGGCAGCTCTGCCACTGAAGAAAGCTCTTGGGAGTACCTGCTGAGCAGGTGCAGGTGTTGGGGCTGGCTGTTGCCTGGCACTGGAGAAATGGCCCACACCATTTTCAACCTTATAAACATGGCTTGGAGTTTACTCCTAGAGGAGGTTTTTCTTCTGTGGCAGTGCAGAGGAAAGAACTTGGAAATCTTGCTAGAAAATGGAGTTCTTTCCCTCGAGAAGGAAAATGTCCTCTCGTCTCCACAGGTAACCTGTTCTTTCACACAACCAGGAGAAAAGTGTTAATACGCTGCTCATTAGGAATCTAAAATTTCTGCTATCCTCTCCTGCATCCTAATATAAATACATTTAATCTCTTCCTTATACAGAGATCCAAACAAAAATTAAAATGTTGCTGTTAAATGTAAACTCAGCAGGAAATCCACTTTCTCTCTTCAGCTGTAGATGTGGTTTTGACCTCCTAAAATGTGACTTTTTGTGTTAATTTAATACTAAATTCCCATCAGATTAAGCACAATCTGAAGACACAACAGGAGAATGGCAGAGGAGGGGAAGCCAAGCAGCACTTAATGTCATCTTTACTTGTGTTTCCTGCTGAAAGATCAGATCAGGTGGTGAATTATTAATGCTGCAGTCTGGCACAATCCTGGGCGTGCAGCCTGCCAAAATGTAAAAAATCCATTGCAAAGGCAGGATATTGGATCCCATCAGTGCAAACAGGCGTGCTTCCATGTTTGAAAGTTCACAGTGGGAGAATTCAAATCAACCTCTGAGGTTGGCTGCAGATTAAACTCCTCTATTTTTAATTAGATGCCAGGCAAAGGACCTCATGTCAGGAAAAAAATAGCACTAAACCCATGGAAATATCCATAATAATTGTCCTACCGACTCAGTCATTGTCGGTGGGGTAAAACATTAACATCCTTTTATGGTGCTTCAGCATTTGCTTGGTTTGGGGGTTTTTTTCTGCAGTTCAACAACTTTAAAGCCTAATGAGTTAAGAATGGCCCAGGACGATAATGGGGCTGCTCAGAGTCTTTAATGATTGGCACGACTCAGGAAGGGGAGAAACAAAACTGGAGGAGGCTCCCTGGGGAAGGGAGTAAGGCCACAAAGGGTTGAGTGGGCAACGTGGAGAAAAGGGCTGCTGCTTTCACACTATTTGGTGCTTAAAGGAAGACAAACCCTGGCCATAGCTGACTAATTTTGGCTAATTGGAACCTGCCTGGAGGCCTTGCTCCTGTTAAGTCAGAGCAGCATCCATCTCTGGGCTCTTCCCAGAACATGGCCCATCCACAGCCTGTGACAGCAGTCACAAGATGGAAAATGGGTGGAAAATGATTCCTTGTGGAAGACTGTGTTCCACCCATTTGTCTTTGCTTTCCCATATCTGGGATGGACCAAACTCATGGGCTGTCCTGGCTTTTACAGGGTCACGTAGTGACAGGACGAGGGGGAATGGATTCACACTGACGGAGATTAGGTTTAGATTGGATATTAGGAAAAATCCTTCCCTGTGAGGGTGGGCAGGCCCTGGCACAGGATGCCCAGAGAAGCTGTGGCTGCCCCTGGATCCCTGGCAGTGCCCAAGACCAGGCTGGATGGGGCTTGGGACAAGCTGGTCTAATGGAAGGTGTCCCTGCCATGGCAGAGGGTGGAACAAGGTGCTGTTTAAGGTCCCTTCCAAAGCCATTCAATGATTGCTTCAGCCTCAGGGCCAGCAGGTCACTGTAGAGCCTTCCTTCTCTGATGATTCATCAGTTGCCATTCACCCACTGCTCCTTCCTGCTGAAATCCTCATTAAAAGCTTTCAGCTGATGCTGGTGGGTTTTGGTCCTTGGCAGGGGTGGCTCCAGTCCAGGGCTTCATCTTGGGAGTGGAGCTGAGTGACTCAAATTGCCTGTTTGCATTTTTGCTTCCAAACTCTGAGTAAAAGAACCTTTCTTATGTAACAGCACTTCCCTAAATGTGGAATCCTCCTACAAAAGGGTGGGGGCTTGTGTGGGGTCAGCTGTGGGGAGAACTGGGTGCTGGGGATGTGCCTGCTCACTCCTGCAGCATGAGGATTGACCTGGTTTGGGGCAGTGATTTTCACTCGAGTACATTAATCCTAAAATACATCAGTGAAAAATATAATTTTGAGGACATCTCTGCCCAATCACCTTTTCACTGCCAAAAAATTATCACACTGCACACTTATTTGATAGAATTCATGTTTCTGGTAAACACAGTGAATTAGTTTGACACATTAAAGCCTGTTATGTATTATAATTAATAATAATAATTAATTAAAATAGTGTTTTCACTGAGGTGCAGGACAGAGGAGGAAGTATTGTTTTGGTATTTCCAATATAACTCTCATGGTAACCTGAGAATTATGGTTAACAAAGAGTTTCAGTCTGTCTTTTTTAAATGCTACTAAAGTATTAGTTTAGGGGGATTTTGTCATTGTTAGTAGGGGATTTTACTTGTTTTGGTTTTTAAAATGAAATGCCAGATGGACCTGTGAATCTCTCTAACAAACTTTAAATCAAATCCACTTCTGTGCTTCATTTTTCGTGTAACTCAAGAAAAGGGGGAGGCTGTCAGATAGTCTGAGGTGTCAAAAAAGTAGATTTTAAAAAAATCTCTCTGTAAATGTTTCCCCTAGCCACTTGCTGATATTCAGTACTTCATGGGATTGGACAGTGATAATAAATCAGAGCTTTTCTTCAAAATAGCCATGAATATGAACTAAACCTAGAAGAATTTGGATGAGGGATGTAGAACCATTTCAGATATTATTGGTACCTGCTGTTTCCCTTTTCAACACTTGGTTTCTGCTACAATGTTGTTGCCCTTTGACATTTGCTAAAACCAGCGAGTAGAGGAAATGACACTGCGGTATTTATTAACCTGCAGCGTGGATGTTAAACAGGAGGTTTCCCTGAGAGCACGGTAGAGCTACTCTGTGAGAAACAGTCCTTCAGAGCTTACCTGGATGAAAAATGCAATAAAACAGCCGTATTATGAAAATAATACTGGGCTGCAATTGAGTTGTGATTACAACGTATGATTGCAGCAGTTCTTTAGCCATAACAGTCCTGCCTGGTCGGGGGGTCTGGTCTGCTTTATTCGGAGCTTCAGCTCCATTATCTCCCTCCCCTGCAGTTGACAGCTCGTGTGCCAGTGAGGGCTGATCCAGCAGCCATCTCACAAGGAATATGATGCCTTTGAAATGGGGTGGTCAATGCACCTTGGAAAGTCGTTCTGCTTCCCTTTGGGTCAGGATTTAATATTTCCACCAGACATTGTTCTTGTAATAATTTCAGTGAAGATCAAAGCAGCAAAGTTGAATGGAGAAACAGTTCTGGCTTGAGTTATGCTTTTTAAAATAAAATAAAATCTTCACTTTTCTTTTGGGAGTTGAGTCAAAGGTCTCATTAAAAACAAGGAAGGTGTGTTCTGCCTTTTGTGTAACAAATCCTTGGATATCCAAGACAAAATGCATCAAATTGGACTTTTCTCCTGTTCCTTTCTCCAAGGAGGAGGTCAGGGATAAATACGCTCCCATGGGATGAGCTACAGGAAAGGGGTGGGGTGGAGGAATTCATTCAGGTCTCAGCAAGGCAGCAGGGTCCCATCCTGGGGAGGTTCTCAGTGCCAAATTATCGCTGTGTCTGAGCACCTTCTGGGCAGGATTTAGGCCACAGGATGAACACCTGCCAAGTGTGTTCTCCCATTCCCCTCCTGCTGTGAGGCTCTGAAGCAATTGCTGTTTGCAATTGCACTAAGAAAAGTCAAAGAAACGCACCTTATGCTTAGAGCTCCAGGAAATTCTGCTCAGCCAGGAGAGATCTGGAATCCCTTAATATAAGGATAGGAGGATCCTGGCCAGTGTCAGAGTAGTGTTACACGAGAGAATGATGCATGTTCTCCTCTTGTCTCACCTTCCCAGCATGGTGGAGACCTGCAGGCTGCCTGCTGGAGGAGGAAATGGGAGGGAACAGGACTTTGCTTCCTGCTGTTTCTCTTAGTTTTGTATACATGTAAGTGGAACACAAAAAGTATTTCATATTTCTTGAGTGTGTAGACACCCATGGAATACAGGTATATTACCACTGTCTGTGACACTGATGTATGTGAGCCCTCAGAAGGAGGAGTGAACACTTAAAATGGAATTTGAACCATTTCAACTTCCCTTGGGGTTCAAAAACATGTCAACCAGCTCTAAAGCTGCCAGTTGTTTGTGACATGGCACTTTTCCTCTCTTTGAAGGGAGTAGAACTGGATGCTCCAGCATCTGTGGGTGGGCATGTCCACATTGTGCAACCCAGCATGGAGCTGGGATTGATGAGCAGGATCAAACTGGCTCTGGGATTGGAAACATCTTGGTAGCAGGAGGATTGTCCTGTGTCTGGAGGACTTCATGGTGCTGAGAAAAGTGGCTCAGAGAAAAGCAACTTTTGCATTAGGAAACTTTACAGCATTTGAGACCTGAACTTGTCCCCTTGAGCTCCTCACTCAGCACTGAGGATGTGCCAGCACAGTCCTTGTTGTCCCCCTGGCAGCACATGTGGCCAAATTGCACTTTGACCACTCATCTTTTCTAGTTCCACAATGAAGTAAACTTAACCCTGTGAAGACCATGGTGTACCATGGAGAAGGTGCTGTAGTAAAATGGGGATGGAAAAGCTGCTTTCCTGTAGCTATGACTTCAGTTTGGAGATGAGAATGCCGAAATGAAGCATGGGAGAGGTTTGCAAGATGATGAAGGTGGGAAATCAGCAGATTCAAAGGGGGATTTTCAGAAGCACAGCAGCTTAATAAATGGACACTCAAATGACTGGGCAGTGATATGGTGTTAGAATCCCACATTCAGCAGCTGGGGATGCCTGTTGTACAAAGGGAAGGAGCTGCAAGAGTGCTCAGGCTCATGGGCTTTCTCTAAACAAATCTCCTCCTGCCACTGTCATAACAATGACTGTCCAGGGCAAGGGAGTTTGAGCCAGCAGAGCATTCTTATGTGATATAAAGCAGCTTTAGGAATTGTGGAGGAGTGAAACAAATCTGTGTTTAGGACTTGTGCTAAAGGCAAAGACTTTGCTGGCAAATCTAGTTTAACTCAGTCCAAACTCGTTTGTTACAGAGCAGCCCAGAGATGGCTGTAGATCTCTTTTCCATATGGAAAGCTGGAGGGAAAGGGCAGATGTCAGGCTGGTGTCAAGTGTTTTATACATTTGGAAACATTCAGGTTTTATATTGAATCACAACTTTAATTGACTGGTTTTTAATCACGTTGAACACTTGGAAAGAAATGCCTTTTTATTAGATTGGATTTTGTAATTTCTCAGCCCCGCTTGAAGCAGGGAAACCTGCAACATTGCTTTAGTCTTTCAAATCCACCAGCTCTCCTTACACAGCCGGAAAATCTGTGCTGCGTATTTACTGATTTAGGAGCTGAAGTAGCTAAAAGAGGAAAAGAGTGAAGCAGAACCTTAAGGTTTGTCATTTATATGGGGGGGATGCACATTTATCTGCTCTCTAGAACTAGCAGTGTTTTAAAAGACTCTAAGCATGAAACGATTAATCAAACAGAAAGAAAAGGGTGTTTCAGAGAGTTTAGCAAGGCATACTTGAGAAACTATGTTTTCCATCCCATTGAAATGTAAATACTCAGAAGCACAGTCCCTGTAAAAGCCCAGCTTTTTTTCCCTGGGGATCCTTGTTATGTGGTTATTACCCTTTTCCCTGTGATCATGAGCTAGGTAGGGAGTGTTTCTGTCTAAGCATGGCAGTAAGAGAAATACATTAATGTCACACCACCAGAGACACTATGGCTCAATTTACAAATGATTTGGCTCCTTATCATGAAGGTTTTCATGTTATGTCTTTTTTTGCAGACCCAGCTTTCAGACACCAAAGTGGCAAAATCCATTTCAGATGTGACAGCTGTAAACAGCCTGGAGTCAAAATGATTTCATCTTGTAGACATATTTAAAGAAGAAAAGAGCCTTAGACTGTGCTATGATACTTTCACTCCCCATCCTGGAGCACCGTCTGTGCAGTGATCCCTGAGCCCGGGAGAGGCTGGCCCGGGGTGCTGGCTCAGCAAGGCTGGCCTTTGGCAGGACCTACAGTGGCTCCCAGGGAAGCCCAGCTGCTGGCACCTCTGCAGGGCCTTACAGTGTTGGTTTGGGGAGGTGGAGAAGCAGGGAGAGGGGGATCAACAGCAGCCAGAAAGGCCTGTGGGATGAGTGTCACTCCCTCGTGCAGTGTTTGTGCAAATTAGCTCAGAGTGAAATCCTGGGTTCCCCAAATATCTTAAGGTCAAATATGTTGTGGGTGACATAGTTCCAGGGAGAATGGAATAGGGACAATTCTATCTCTCCTACTGCACCACGGTCTGTGCCCCACAGTCTGGGTTTTGGTTTTAGTGGGAATTGCTAAAGCTGAATTGGGTTGGTGTGAACTCTTTTTGGGTATGGAAAGAGGGAAATTATTGCAATGAGTTTTATTTGTGTTTTGTTGGTTTTTTTTTTTCATTTGACCATCTGATCCTGAATAACCCAGAAAATATTCTGTTGGATTTAAGTTTTAATTCTTTCAAATTCTTTCTATAAATAAAGATTGTTCTCACTTCAAAAACAAGGATACTATTTCAAAAGAAAATGGAAGTATTTTGCTTTGCAAACACCAATAATTTTATTTTATGGATTTTTTTTTCCTCAAGCAAGATATATTTCAAATATAAACAATTTGAGTTTGCAGAACAGTGTGCTTTTTGGTGGATAATGCATTCGTCGGGAATGTTTGCCCAGCTCCAGATGGCAAATAACACCTCTGGGAGGTGGCTGGGATGATATACCTTGAAATCACCCCCAGAGCTGGCTGGGCGAGCTGGGGACATTCAGAGCTAGGGCTCCCCAAGCCCTGGTAACCAGCACTGAGAGCTGACATATGGACAGGGGACCAGAGGGGCCAGATGTGGGCACACGTCATTTACTGCCTTGCCTGGGGAGATGGGCCTAGCAGGGGCTGTGCTTGGACAGCAGGGGCCAAATTAAAATCTTTTGTCATGAGGACTCTGAATTTGCTGCCAGGCAGCAGCAGATCCCCATTTCTTGCCTCTGGCTCTGAGCTGCTTCCCACCACCCCCCCACCACTGAATATTGTAGCCTTTCTACATGTGGATACACTTTAGTCCCAAACAGGCTTTTATTTCTCTGGGTAAAAGGCCAAAATTAATACAGTTTTGTAATAATTTACAGTGGCCTAGGGAGGTCTATCATGCCAAAGGCTATAGCATTCACCCACTAAGCACCCTCAAGTGAGACCCTGGTGCCACTGATGGGAATGGGTGTGATCCTGTGGCTGTGTGGGGCCGGGTGTTTACCCTGATGCTCCATGAATGGAACCCGGGCTCAGCAAAGGACCTAATTTTGGGATTAGCAGTTGGACTTTTGGGTGCTCCTCCCTGTACTATTTAGGAAACTTTGATTTGTAAGTTTCTCAACACCTGTTCTTAGTGCAAACACAACTTTGTGTTTTATTGCCAGTTGAAATAGTAATTGGCTCCTTTATTCTTTCTTTTTTCTTTTTTCTCTTTTTTTTCTTTTCTTTTTTCTTTTTACTTTTTTTCTTTTTTTTTCTTTTTTTCCCTTTCCTTTTTTCTTTTTTCTTTTTTTCTTTTTTTTTTCTTTTTTTCCCTTTCCTTTTTTCTTTCTTCTTAAAAGAAATGCAACTGTGTAAACTCTGCTTGCTTAGAAATCTTCCTGTGAGCAAAACCCTGAGGTGCACTGTATGGTTTTGATCAGGAATAAATTGCGTATTAAAAGGTTGGTAATCCAAAATTCTGGGTGATAATCCTAATTCTCTTGTAGGATTTCTGTGTGATATTAGATAAAGCACTTAAGGACTCTCTCCCTCTCTTTCTACAGCTAAGACCGTGATGGATAATGCTCAACCCACCCACGCAAGAGTTCTGAGGCTTAATTGAATAATGTTCACAAAGCCTCTGGAAATCCTCAGGTGTGGACTGGTCCATGGGTGCTCCTGTGCCAGTGGACCTGTGCCAGAGCTCTGGGATGTGGATGCTGGGTAAGCCAGATGTTCATACTGGGCTGATTACAGCGAGGAAGAGGAGGAGGAGGAGGAGGAGGAGGATGAGGAGGAGCAGGAGGAGGAGGAGGCCAGGGCTTCTCTGGCAGCGTGGGGCTGTGAAATTGCAATTTGAGGACTTGTTTCAATGGACTCGTGTTTAGCTTTGTCTAGAGGGCTCTTCTACCTCTTGTCCTGCCCAGGAGCAGCGTGTGCTGCCTTTCTCTGGAGGGAAATGCTTGGAGGAGAGGGGGCACTGGCAAATCCTGTGCCTGGTCCTGCTGTGCCGGCAGGGAGCTCATGTCCATAGTCTCACTTTCACAGCCATGCTGAGTCCTTACAAACAGAGCTGGGAATGCAATAACAGCAAAACATGCTCCTTTAACCTACTCGGCACCGGCTTGTAAAATAATACCCCAGATAGGTACCCTGAATGCTTTTATAATTTATTCATTCAACAATATCTTTTGATGTAGTTAATGTTGTATTTCCCTGGCCAGGGCTGGCACATGAAGCGTGAGAAATCCTTATGGACAGATTGCTTTGCCTTTCCAAAAACAAACTCATGTTATCTGCTGAGTGGCCTAAATGAGCCAATTCCTCCGGGATGGGCTGCCAGGCCATGGGGGATGCCCGGGCTGGCTTCCGGAGTGTTCAGGCTCACCTTTAACCACAGAAGGGGAAAAAGAGACCAGTGTCCAGGGAATCCATTCTATCCACTCTGGTCAGCACCTGAACTGTTCCTTCTCTGCTCCAGGATTTTAAATTTATGTAAACACCAATAAATGGGGAAAAAGCATGGGCAATGCCCCCAGTGCACAAGTCTACGCCAGCTTGTATCCATGAAAACCTTGCCTTTTTCCCATTTCATTTCTTCACTAAGAGACTCCCTTGTACAAAACTTCACTTTTATCCTTGTTTTATCCTTATCCTTCTGTCATGTTTTGTGCTGCCTTGGTCCTCCTGCAGCAGTGGAGTGCAGCAGTGGGTGCTTTGCTCCAGCTGAATCTGAGCAACTAGATTTCCGTGGTTTAGGCCTAATCCTGAAAATGCCAAGCCAGAGGAACCAAAGAGGATGAATGTATGTCAATGGTTTTCTTTTGGAGGGAGATTTTTACCTTTTGCTTTTCACAGCCAGTCCGTCCTAGTCCACTGAAGAAACTAGAGGTATTTTTAATCAGAGGGGTCCCTGAAGCTGTATTTTACCCCCAGAGCGAGAACTCCAAGGGTAGGTGTTAATCTCAATCTGATTTCATGTGCAAAACAGCTGCTTGTATCTCTTGCCCTGCATCTGTCTCAGATGGGGCTGGTTTCAACCACTATGGCTAAAGCAGCCAGAAAGTTAATTTAGTGCATATTGGGAAATTCCTCAAACACCATGAGACTTAACACCATTTTTTCTATCAAACCCTTGAAGTTTGTGTTGATATTTAGAGGTGTGAGACTGCAGGGCTGAGGAGTGGAATGTTTCACCAATTTATTGGAGGGACTTGATCTGGGGTGTTATCTCCATAGACCAAGCTGTTATTGTTTCACTTACAGGTTAAATGCAATATAACTCAAAGTCACAAAGCTTTCCCTGTAACGTCTCCTGTGGCTGACACCTGAGGTAAAGAATATGTCTGCCAGCCTCCTTGAATAACTTGCCAGTGTATTCTCATTGGGTTTACACAAGGCCCAGTTTTATTTATAGATGTGCTTTCGAGTGCATTATCCAGTGGTGAGGACACTACTTTGGGAATGGTGAGATGGGAGCTCGTGGGCTGACCTTACTCCTGCCTCTGCTGTGATTTTGGGTGACTGTTTGATGACAGATGTGTCTGTGGGTCCTTCCTGAGTCTTACAGCCTGAGCAGCTCGGCATGAGCCAGGACAGTCCCCAGTGCAGACTGGGAAATGCCAGTAACATAATTAGAGCTACAGAAATGTCAGTGTTCCTTCAAGGGAAAGGCCTGAGAAGTCTGCTTAGGAGAGAATCACTCTTGGGCTCAGAAGAGGAAACGAGGGTCAAAAAGCACAGAGCTGCTGCTTTGGAGTTCCCAGGGCTCTGTGCAGGGGAGGCTTCCAGAAGGAAAGCGGGGAGCTTGGCAGAAAGGAGAGAGGACCCAGCTGGCTCTGTGTGAAAACAAGGGCTTGTTTGGAGAACCTGATAACATCTCAGTTCAGCACCAGAGCAGGAGCTGTGTCATTTCTGTCCCCTGACCAGCTCCTTCAGGGAGACACAATTCAAGCTCAGGTCACTTCTGCCAGTCCCAGAGCTCCTCATCTCAGTCAGTTTTAAGGCACTGGCTGGGTCTGTGTGAGGAAATGCTGCAGAGAATGAGCAGCAGTCAATAGAGGGGTGGGGAGCACCAGCACTGGCTGCACATCGGTGTCTGCTGCAGCTAATCCATAAAACCCATGGTTACTACAGAGAGGAAGAAAACTGGGCAGGAGGTGCCCAGAGGAGACAGCAGAGGGGAAAGCAGCAGGAGAAGGAGCAGCCTGGGAGTGTTCAGATGTGCCCCGTGAGGGGCTGCTGGACAGGGGCCAGACTCTGGTACTTACAGCAGCCCAGGGTCCTCTCCAGTGGGTTCACAGTGATTGAGAAATGTTCCTGTGATAAATAGGCACGTCAGGTCACTAAACAGGGATGTGCCTGGGGGATGGCAGAGGGCAGGGATGGGCTGGGAGGTTATGTACACCTTCCCACCCTGCTGCTGGCCCAGTCAGCAACTGCACAGTGCCCCATTATCACCCGGATCATCCAATCCATCCAACCACCGTGGGCTGGGAGAAGGTCAAGCTCTGACCTCAGGGTTGTTAGCTAGGATAACTTGTGCCAGCAGATGAGCAGCAGCATGATGGCATTTGTACATGTGTTGTTATCTGCTTCTTCCCTCTCCTCTTCCCTCTCTACATGGTGGTTTTGCAATTTTTTTTGGAGAAAACCCAAAATCAACCCTGATTTGTTTTCCCACTTTCCGGGCAGCACAGAGCGGGTTTAACACACCGAAAGATGGGTGGCCTTGGGTGTTTCAGGGGCACTTTTGCTCCTACCTTATACAGCACAATGTCAGCCCCCTTTGTCTTGGGACCCAAAAGCTGTTTTGGAACTCAGTCCTACCAAAACCCTGCTCTGAGGATAGCTGATAGGCTGAGAGCAAGGCAAGCAAGCTCTAGAGACACAAAAAGGAGCCTCAAGATCCTGACTTGCATATAAACCAGGTTTTTTTTCTAAAAAGAAGAAAAAAGCTCAATCCCACTCACAGCTTTTTATGGGGATGGAGGAGGTTATTCAGTAACCCACACGTTCACAAAGGCACTTTTGTTCCTAATAGGGCCTGAAATGTTACGACCTAATGTGTAACTTCCCCATTTACGGATGTAGCAGCACCGAGGTTACTCTGTAAGGACACGAAGTAGCTGCTCCTCAATGACACTGCAGAGCAGCAGCCTCAGCAGCTGCCTGGGGAGGAGGGATGTGCCCACCTGGGCGTGCAAACAGCAGCTCCTCTGGGCTCGGGCAAGGCACATTCGGGGCATCCTCCTCATCAGTGGGGCTGGCTGGCTCTCAAAAACCTGCTCTGTGCATGGGCTGGGACAGAGGAGCATGCAAAAAGCTGTGATGTGAAGCCACCTGACCATGCCTGGGAGCTGCTGGCAGGTGTCAAATGGGAACTGGTCTCTCCCTGCAGCCAGAGGTGGTGGCTTGTTCAGGAAAATGCAAGCTCCTTACACTTCTAAGGTGCTTTAGACATTTCAACAGTTTACTCTAAGGAAAGATGAGGCATCCCCATTAGAGACAGGCTTCCTCCACTACATGGGAAAACAGGCTGGGATAACTAAAGTGGTCCATTGGAGAAGTGAGTGCAAAACTAATGCTTTATCTCCTTCCCCAGCCCACGCCTGAGCCCTCCTTATTACCTGAAGTTGTGACTGTCACTGAAACTGAGACATTGTTTGCTTTTCTAATCCCAGCAGGGGATTAGTTTGAAGCACAGGGACCAGGAGCCTTCATAATATGAGACCAAGGCAGCGAAACTGCAGCTGATGCTGTTATTCAACTCAGTAACTGAGTCTTTGAGGAATTAGTCTGCATTATTTGCTTCTCTTGTATCGCATGGCAGGAAGCGCCACAGGATAATTACTCACATTAGAAATGCTTCCTTTGGTCTGTTTTGAACATTTCACGTTTCATCTTCCCGGGTGCCCTGTGTCAGAGAAGGGTTCCAGGGGCTGCAGGGCTCATTTAGGGTGTTACCATGGAGGGGCCTCCTGGAAAGAACTGAGAGAGACCTAAAATGCTGGTGACAACAGGGCAAGGATCAGCGAAGGTGGAGACAAAATGATGCTGTCTGGTCTGTTGCCAGATTTTGTACGTGCTTATATTTTATTGATAATGTCTAATAATAGACACAGCTTTTCACACATCTATGGGGAAAATTTACTTTGTTAAAGAAGCTGAACTAGGAAATGAAATAGGGCAGGAGGGCACAAAACTGCAGAAAAATTAATTTGAGGGGCTTTGTTTTCATTCTTTTCCTGGACATACTCTCAGTGCCTTTTATCAGGATACCTCATCCCTGGAAGTGTCCAAGGCCAGACTGGATGGGGCTTGGAGCAGCCTGGTCTAGTAGAAGGTGTCCCTGCCCACAGCAAGAGGTGGAACTTAATGAGCTTTAAAATCCTTTCCTGTAACTGTTCTGTGATTCTGTGATCATTTTATTTTATCAAATCCAAGTTTAGAGGAAAGGCAAATTCTCTTAGGTAATTTCTACTCCTGCCCAAGGGCTTGTCAGGGACCTCTGGGGCACCATCTGCAGTGTGTGGTCCAGCAGTGCCCACCCATCCAGTGTCCCCGGGTGTCTGGAGATGTGTCATCGATGCCACACAGACTGCTCATCCCTAAGGCAAATTCCTGAATAGCAGCAGGCATCAGCTTACCCCCAAGGGCAAACTACAGCCAGTGGGACGAGGTGAACATCCCCTTCCTGGCAGCAGCAGCAGTGGTTTTCCAGTCCCACATCCATGGATTTACTTCATACGGACACCCCTGACCTTGTTTACTTTTTCCTTTATCTGCCTGGCCTTCCCGCAAATATTGCATTTGTTGGAATACACCAATTAAATGGCCAAAGCCCTTAATGAAAACCTTGACTTCTCTTTAACCTTCCTGAGGAATTGCTCATTAGTGGGAAATGTTGCTGCTGGTTTGTACACATTCTGGGCAGAGAATTCTCCAAACCCTTCTCTGGGTGGGATGGTGCCAGCTCCCAGCAGTGGGAATCCCAGTTGTCCCATTCTTATGGATGCTGATAGAATAGAAAAGGCAAAAATAGACCTTTGGTGTCCTGCCAATGATGTGCACCTGCAAGATCTTTGAAAGAAACAGCTGAAATAAGTGATTTGCAGAATGATGGCATCTCTGGGTTCAGGTCTTTAGCCATAAAAGGATCCCACTGATGCACAGGGAGGGGAAAAACTATTTTGCTTCTCCGCGTTCTTCCTCCTTTGCACCTCAGTGAGAAAATGGGTCATTTTGTCCTGTGCCAAAAGCAAAATTATAAGAAAAGCTTTTTTTTTTTTACTGCCTAATTTTAGACTCTTGACTGCTTTGAAATGCTGGACTCCTAACGGAGAACACAAGTTTTCTTTGCTCACTGGGTCTCCAGCTGCTCTGATTTCTCATGCAAGCAGAGGACTCCTGCTCTCTACCCAGACCCCCGAAAAACAATTAAACCCCACATATGCATATTTCACCACAGAGTCCAAGCACCTGGGTGAAGATCCTGAAATACTTCTGACAGAGAGCTGTTCATAGTAAAAACTTTTAAAGTGAAGCTTCTTTTTTAAAAAAAATCATTAATCATTGAGAAAATATTTCTCATCTTCCAACTTGTTTTGATATCATTTGGAAACAAATAGTTTAGCAAAGCTATTAGAGACAGATCTTGGAATAGTTAGAACCAATGCAACTGAAACACAATTTCTCAAGGCTGATGTTTTTCCCTTCCTTTCTCTCCTTATGCTCCACAAAGCAATTGCTCCAGTGGGAAACAGGTGGAAGGAAAATTGAGTTTTCATTGCATGCATTTCTAATTATTGCTTTTTATCTCTAATGGGTGTGGAATACTTAATCTTTGAACTACAATATCAAAATATATTTGTTGGATAGATCAAATTAAAATAACCCCTCCCCTTATTTCTTCCAGCATAGTAATTGCTCTGTTTTATTTATATGCCATGGACAGACTACCATTTAATCACTCTTGTTGTGTCCATATCCCAAATGACTGTGGCCTGGCTCGGAGAGGATGAAATGGCAGTAGAGTTACAGTTCTGGGGTTGGTGATGTTCTCCTGTACCTGCGATGGTGACAGAGTGACACCGGGCCAGGTTACCCATGAGGAGGTACCAGAATCACAGACTGGTTTGGGTTGGAGGGACCCCAAAGGTCATCTCCCTCCACCCTGTGCCATGGGCAGGGACACCTCCCACTGTCCCAGGCTGCTCCAAACCCTGCCCAGCCTGGCCTTGGGCACTCCCAGGGATCCAGGGGCAGCCACAGCTGCTCTGGGCACCCTGTGCCAGGGCCTGCCCACCCTCACAGGGAATGATTCCTTCCCAATATCCCATCTAAACCTACTCCCTGTCAGTGTGAAGCCTTTCTCCCTTGTCCTGTCCCTCCATCCCTTGTAAAGAGTCTCTCTCCATCTTTCCTGCAGCTCTTTCAGGTCCTGGAAGGTCACACTGGGGTCACCCCAAAGCTTCTCCTCTCCAGGCTGAGCAATCCCAGCTGTGCCAGCCTTTCCTCCCAGCAGAGCTGCTCCATCCCTCTGCTCCCCCTGGAGCCTCCTCTGGGCTCTCTCCAGCAGCTCCAGCTCCTTCCTGAGCTCGACCTCCGAGCTGAAGGCAGCTCTGCAGGTGGGGTGTCCTGAGATCGAGATACTCTCTTGTACTGAGGGATGGAACCAGGAGGTGTTAACGTCTGCAGCCTGTTTTATTTGCATTCATGTCTGGGATCTTGTTTCAAATTTTATGGTAAGAAACCAAAGTCAAATCTAGATGTGGTCTCGAGCTGGGCCTTGGTTAGACCGAAGTTAGACACAAGTGTCTGGTGTCCACCTGGTCTAGTGGAATGTGTCCCTGTCCAGGGCAAGGGTTTGGAATGAGATGAACTCCAAGGTCCCTTCAAACCCAACCCATCCTTTGAGGGTTCAGTGCTCAAACGTGGTTCTAGTGAAGGGTGGAGTTTTGAGAGGTTTGTTTGTAAGGAAGACACAGTCCTGGCCTGACCATGTGCCCTTTCCAAGAGCCCAGTGGCCAAGGCAGGACGCAGCTACAGAAATCAAAATATTTTTCCATGCAAGATGAGGGCTGTGTCAAGGGATAGTAGATTTTTTTGGCCTTTATTTTCTATCTGTAGATGTGACGAGCCCTTTTCTAATTCTGTTTCCTGGAACTTTTTGGGTATTTGTTTCTACGTCCCTGACCTGGAACTTTGAGGCTGCATTTGGGAAGTCTCTTTGGTGTCTGAAATGATTTCTTTTCTGTTTCCTGATCTAGCCCAAGAGGGAGCAGTTGGTCAGTGTGCCCAAGCAGTGTCCACCATTTGTTACTTTTGCCCTCCAAGGCCCCTCAGTAACCACTGCCAGAGAAAGTTGGCCCCCAAGGCTTGAATTACAGTGAAGCCATGGATAGAAAATACACCATGAAATTTTATGGCTCCTGCAAAGGGGCTGCCATCTGCTTTTTCTTCCCCCCGCCCCCCCATCCCTTTTCTTTTTTTATAGCCATTCCACAGTCTATTAAACCATTACTGTCTGCTCCCCCACTTCCCGCCAAGATCTGTGTCCATTTCAAAATACAACACTTTGGATTTCAGAGTAGCCCTTGGGAATTCCCCAGATCATTCACACTGTACAGACCTTTACTGACTCTTTTTTTACAATTGGAATCTATTTGTTCACATGCATAGGTACACATTTCTCTGAGACCCTTGCCCCTCCCCTCCACCTCCTCTTTCTTCACACAAAACAGAAAAAGTCTTGCTGTGATGAGCCTGAGCAAGAATTGCTGTGTCTAGTTGTGCTTTACTGGTCCTGCACAGAGGGATACTCTGAATTTCCAGCCTGAATGATGCTCGCTAGGCTCCTCTTGTGATGGGAGGCAAAGGCTACAGGTATGGGGCCGCTTTGCAAAATTATTCACAGTCCTACAAGCTGCAGGGCTAAGAGTACTTTCTGCCTGAAGACGTATCTGTCTCCAAACATCAAGTGTGATCCAAAATGCTCCGTCTCCTCTTGCTTTCCCGGGCTGCTACTATTCCATCTCTTTCCTCACTGTTGTTTTATGAAGAGGGAACTGGATCCCAGTTGTTTCTGAAAATCACTTTTACACATGGTGAACTTTTCTATTTCTTGTGATGGGAGGGTTTTCCTTTCCTTTAAACATTTGGGTAGGTTTCATACCTCCTTCCCCCAAGTTTTTCATTCTGGAAGGTGGAACAAAACCTCTTCAGGTGTGACAGGTGGGCCCAAGAGGGAGCACATAGACCCCGCCGGGTGCTGGCATCACTCTGCAGGGAGCTTGCGAGGTTGGATACTTGTGCAAGGCACTCCTGCCAGTTCCCTCCTTAAACTGATTCAGCTTGAAACCAAAGCAGATTTCCACAGCAAATGTGTCTCTGCAACTTACACATCTATTGGAAGGGGATCGCAGGTGCCAGGGGCGTGATTTGCCTTTGATTACAAAATAGCTCCCTTGTGGTCCCTGTGTAAAAAACATGTGTTTTTCTGAAGGGGATTTTCCACCCCATCCTTGTCTTCTTTTCCTGCTGGTTCTGCCCTGCCCAAGCAGCCCCAGGGATCCGGGCAGCCTGGAAGAGCCCCGGGCAGAGCTGCTGCTGTGGTTACACCCCAGCACTGCTGCGACTCCTCTGCAGCAGCAGATGGCTCGGATGTGCTCCGTGATTTGTGCTCCGCAGTCGTTTTGAGATGCCGTGTGATGGTTTAGGGCCACCTGCAGCATCCCGGGGAGGAGCAGAGTCTCGGTGCTTCGCCAGCCAAATGGAGACGCTTTTTTTAATCTCCAAGCTGTGCAAACAGGGCTCTGGACAAGCAGCTTGGTGCAAACTCTGCTTCCCTGTGGCTCCTGCTTTCCACGAGGATTCTGCTCCTCAGGCACAGCTGCAGCACAGATCCCGGGCCTGGCTCCGGGGAGCTGGGGACCGCTAGAGGGAGATGGGAATGACTCCCAATACCTGTAATTCTCCTGTTTTCTCTAACAAATAACAACTAACCTTTGCAGCTGCACGGCTGGAACAAGGCTCCAGTCGCTCTCCAGGACCTTCCATACCTGGAAGGAGGAGCTCAGACAGGTCTGCTGGGTCCTTGTTTTGGGAAACATCTTTGGTTTTTTCTTAATATAAATCACACAGCCTCACTCTGGGCTTGAATTCCAAACCCCAAAATTGGTCGACGCTTCCATTTACCCCAACTGGGAGTTATTTATGTTCTCTGAGAAGTTATATATGGGACTAATTTGCTCTTCAGCTTTTTCACCTGGGATAAAAGGTGTTTGCAGGCAGAGTACAGGGGTGCCTGCATTTCCCCATCTCTGGTTTAACTCGGAATACAGGGTTTGTCTTTAAGGTAAAGGCTAGTCTGTGCTGCCAGAGGTAAACCAGCAATTTGAAAAATGAAACTAGAATGATAAATACTTCCCATCCCAAAATGTGGATCTTTCTTGGTAATACATGGAAGCATACAAAAACATTGGTTTGAAGTAAGTTCATACGACTAAAATGAAGAAAATAATTGTTTTCGGTGTGTTTCTCTCAAATATGGATTTTCATTTCTTCTCTCTTTTTCACCTTTCTACTGTGATTAAAAAAAAATAAAAAGAGACAGGAAAAAAGCTAAAAGCAGCATTGTGTGAATGTGTGTGTGTGAGTGTGTGAGAGAGAAAGATTGGGGAAAACTGAGACACAGTTTCTTGGTTTGAAACAAAGTGAGAATTTTCATTACTTGCATTTGGACAAAACCCCAACCAAACCCTGAGCAAACTGAAACCTCATGTGTAAACTGTCAGATTCTTTCAGAAGCTATTTTTCACTTGAAAGCACTTGCTCATAGAAAGCATCTTGCTCAGCCTTATTATGAACACAAAAGCTGCACCTAATTGGTTTATATGTTGACAGGCATCTTATTACTGAGAATAACCGTGTGGGATGGCCCCGGCTGGACCCTGTCATCCACCAGCCGTGGGATTTGCTGCTGCAGGAGGAGGCAGCAGTTTGGTGGCTTCATTTCACCCTTTTCCATTGCAAATCAGCTCTTTGCAAATGTAACCTGGGTGCCAGCAATTACGTGTGTCTGACGGGATGGTGCGTGGTGCCTGTGCCCTCAGGGTTCATTGTGCTCCTGCTGGGACATCAGGTGTCCTGCTGGACACTGGAGCTGTTAAATGGGGGAGGTTTGGGGCTGAACGCACCCAAACTGGTGCCTATTTTGTGAGTCCATCCCGGAGCTGTGGTGCTGGACTGAGCAGAGCCCAGAAGCACCACACTCTGCCCGGATGCTCCTGCTTTCCTCTCTCTCTCTGTGATCAGAATTGTCAGCTTGGATACTACAAAACTACAGTACAACCCTAAGTACGGACAACAATTGATTTGCTGATTTGCTCTTCTTCAGCTTTTCCACCCAGGGTAATAAACAATGGGTGCATCTCTAGTCACAGGCAGAGTACAAGGCTGTCTTCATTTCCCCATTCCTGATTTAAGCCAAAATTCAGAGCTTATCTTTCAGGTAAAGGCTAGTCTGTGCTGCTAGTGGCAAGCCAGCAATTTGAAATCTGAAATTAGAATGATAAATGCTTCCCAGTAATATTGTGGTGGCTGAGGTTTTACCTGGGGATCTCAGGAGACACCAGAGGAAGGTTTACTGCTTGCTGAGCACTGGCATGTAACTCACACACTAATTAAACATTATGTGGGATTTTCAGAAGTGCCTGCACGAGGAAAGCAGCTGAGACCTCAACAGCTTTGGTGTTTTCAAAAGCCTCTTTGCCTCTCCAAATTCTTGTTCTCTGCTGGGGACTGGCAACTCCCACTTGGTGGCAACTTGATGGCCCAATGCAACCTCCAGCTTAGAGTAAATTAGAGCTGGCATAAACCCAAGGCAGAAATCTGGTTCAAGAGTAATTCATGTTTACTGCCTGTGAGCCACCTCCTGACCTGAAATATGTCCCTGAGGACATGCCTGGGCTTTGCTGCTGTGAGAGCAGCTGGCCCACGGCCTGGGCAGGACACCTGGTTTCAAGAGGACACGAGCAGGAGGCATCGTTATCTGTCTGGGTGCAATTTGGGGCTGAACTGATCAAAACAGGCAGTGAAACAGAAATTCTAATTTTTGAGCAGACTTGGGTATTGGTAAAGCCACAAACACATTTACAGAATAGTCATAATTTCAACCTCCCCAGCAGAGACACTGGGATTTAAATGGAATTATTTGCTGACAGAGATGGGGGGAATGGGCATGAGTTTATAGTGAGAGATCCTCACCACAAGGACCTCATGTCTGTGGTAGGATTTCTCATCTAACGCTAACCTCTAGGACTGAAATGAGAGGGTGTTTTCCTTCAGGCTGCTAAGGGAAATGCTACACTGGAAAATTTTTAATTTTAGGTGTTGAAATTCAGCTATTTCCTGTGCTATACATTTATGTGACACCTACATGACATAATTGAAACTTCTGGAAACTCTTAGAAAATTAACCCCCCTGTCTCGACGTCATATAAACTGGAAAGCTGTTTGGAAAGTTGAAATAGTGTGTGGGACGTGAAATTAATGAATGTGTGTAGAAAATCCTCGCTGGTGAAGGTGAAGGGTTTGGTTTTCCTCAGCCTGGCTCTTTCTTGTGGTGGCCAAACACTGCTGTGGCCAAGGCTCTGTACACAGGGCTGAGATCTTGTGTAGAATTCAGTGATAAAACACCGGTGCAAACAACAATCCTTCTTTGCTCACTCCACTGATAAAATATTCTTGCCTGAGTACGTGCCTAACCATGCTCTCCAATTAGCCTGCTAATTAGACCCCCAGTATCTGTTTAGATTATTAATGGGGCTGAAAGACTTTTTAAAGCAACATGAGATACAGCTGAAGAGATTGCTTCAGGGGCTGGGAGATACTGCATGTGTGGGTCCTGTTTCCTGCTTTCTTGTGCTGAGTTTGGGGGATGTTTGTTCAAACATTGTGGGGTGAAAGGGCTCCCCAAGTCTATAGTACTGGTGCTGCTGGGAGAGGTTTCTGATGGGAGTAGTTTTTCAAACAGTTCAGTCCTGGGTTGAAAATGGGCACATGTGGGAGAAGGAACATTCCATTAGGTAATAGGAAATTGAGCTGGTGTTTTTTGAGCACCATTTTAAAACAGAATATTTCAGGTAGCTCCAACAAAATGAAATATTCCTTCTTGGCTTAAAGTTGTTCAAAAGGAAATGTTTCATTTTCATTTGCCCAATGAAATATTCATTTCAGAAAAAAAAAAAAAAGGAAAAAAAGAAGAAAAAAAAAGAAAAAAAAGTGGTTCACATGACATAGTTTTACTTTGTAATAATGTAATTTTCTATCAGAAAAAAACAATTCCAGTAGAAAATTCTGTGCTGACTCCTGGTGCAGCCTGTCCTGGCTGCTGGAGAGAAACTGGGGCTGGCTTTTACAGCCTTCAAGGCTGACCCTTTCCCTTTGATCAGTGCTGATTCACTTCCTAGCAGTGGATGCTCCACTGCCCGGAACACTCCATTCTCATCACTGCTCTTTGTTTGGGAAAGTTGCTTTAAGCTTTTAGCATCCCAGTGGGCATGGAGAAAGGATCTTTACACAAGTTCCCACTTGGCCTGAAACAAGCCTGGCTCTTCTTTTACACGGGCTCACCCCGAAGGAAAATCCAGCTTTTTGTGACCTGCTGCCCCCAGAGCTACCTTTGTTTGGGCTGCACAGAGTGCCTTTATCAGCTCTGGGCACACTGGGCCACCTTTGCTGGGGCAGCAGGAGGCACAGCCTGGGCTCAGCAAGGACAAGCTCCCTGTTCATCAGCAGCACAAAAAGGACCTTCCTTCCTCAGTGACCTCAAAACCAAACATGGCTGGGACGAGGTTCCACCCTGGAACAGCTGCCTCATGGGTGGCATTTCCTGGGGCTGCCCTGGGTTCACAGAAAAATGGAATCATGGAATGGATCGGGTTGAAAGGGACTTTAAAGTCCATCTAACTCCAGCAGGGACACCTCCCACTGTCCCAGGCTGCTCCAAGCCCCAATGTCCAGCCTGGCCTTGGGCACTGCCAGGGATCCAGGGACAGCCACAGCTTCTCTGGGCACCCTGTGCCAGGGCCTACTCACCCTCACAGGGAAAAATTCCTTCCTCACATCTAATTTAAATCTATTCTCTGTCTGTTTGGAACCATTCCCCCTCATCCTGGCATTCCAGCTCCTGATGAGGAGTCCAGCTCCATCTTCCTTGTAACCCTTTCAGACACTGGAAGGTGCTATGAGGTCTCCAGGTGGGTTTGGGTGTTGGACACCATGCTCCCAAGCAATAGAAGAAAGGGGTTGAACATCAACAGAAATTGTTGGAGAGTTTGACATCTGCCACTCCTTGTCTTGTTCTTGTCTCCATGTGCTTGGGCTTGAGATGGATGAGAGCACCTCTACCTCAGATCCCGTGGATGCAGACAAAGTCAGCCTCATCATCAGCTCTACTGTCTCTTTAGACATCAATTATTATAATTTTTTTTAAACATAAATTTACACATTTAGACATAGGCTTGAAATAAACATATTTAAGACCTGTAGGGTGCATGGGATGGGGATAAAGGGGGAGGAACCCGGGCACAGCTCTAGGCCACCCTAAGCAAACAATCTGTGGCTTTTCCAACAGAGGGTTCCAAACTGTGTGGATGCAATCTGAAGTTTAGCAGCAGAGGGAAATACAAAGTAGGCTGGAGAGTTTCAATCCAGCCTTGTTGGTTTGTTTTATTACAGAAAAAACAAACAAATCTTATCAGCAGGCTGCACATTTTCTTCCCAAAGTTACATTTTTCATCTACAGTTATCAGGTTTGGTTAAAACAGAAAGAATTCATTTTTGGTTTGGGGCAATGAGAAACTGGGATTTTGGGGGTTTTCTTTCTTTGTTTGCTTAAAATTGGAATATTCTAGGGCCCTGCTCCAAAGCAAGACCCAAATAGCACCAGATCTTGACAAGGTTTGGAGAGCTCCAAGATCCCTGAAGGAGCATGAAATATTTCAGTGTTCAGACCTGAAGACAATTCCTGCCTTTCCTCCTCAGCCTTTACTTTTATTAGGTCAGTCTGTTCTGTGCTTATAGTGAAGAAACCTTGAGCAGGTTTTGGGGGAGGGAGGGGCTGAACATATAAACAGAAATATGGGTTTCGTCTGGAACAATGTGCTGGAGTCTACTGGCATATTGTGAGTTTTCTTAAGACCTAGTAAGAAATAAATTGGTTTTGGGGTGCTGCTGAGGACTCACAGGAGGTCTGGCTGTTTGGGAGACCGACGGGACTGTCCCAAGGGCAGCTCTTATCACGAAGGGGAGGCTGTTTCAGCAAACACTGGGTTTCTTGTCAGTCCAGAGTGCACATCCCTTGCAGCAAAATTAAGAGTACAAATTGTCCTGGTGATGAATCGAAGGACACTGACCTGGGAGGTGACATTTGCAGTGCCTGGCATCTCTCCAAGGTCTCCCTGACAGGGACACTGGGGCTGGTTTTGTTTGTGACCAACAAGCTTCCTCCTCTTTGACCCTTCATCTGGGTCCAGCAGCGTCACCCTGAATTCTTCTCTTTGCCTTCATTTCTTTCAGTTCAGAAATTCATCCCTCTGACCCTGTTTTATCAGAGATAATTTTGCCTCTGTTGTTCTGGTTTGGGCAAGAACTGCACAACGCAGCTCTGAATCAGCATGATGGCCAAAACACTGATTTAGAACCACATGTTTCCAAAACACCCTTTTTGTTTATCTCACTACTGTCTTTGCCTGTGTTGGCCTCCTGTGCACAACTGGAAGGGTTTCTGCCAAAATACCTCGAGCAACTTGCTTTACAAGATGTTGCCTTTCAGAAGCCTCTCTTAAGTGAACAAAAGCCAGATCTTGGGAAACATTTAGACTTTTACTCTAAGCAGCATGAATAACATCATGTAATAATAATAATCATTAATAAATAGCATCTTTTACTATAAATAACATTATTTTAAATTGAAATCACTTTTGGTAAAAGGTTATTAGCAGCAAGTTGAAAGAGATGAAGCTGAGTATGAAAGAATCCCTGCAGCTGTGTTTGGCAGTGTCTAATGAAAGCTGCACTTTGTCCCAGCTCTGCCAGGGCACTGTGGATGGACTTCAACCTGCAAAGAAAATCCCGTGGGCATCACTTTTAGTTCCTACTTTTTAAACTCGAAAAATAGTCTTGATTTGCAGAAAACCTGCCAACATTCCAACAATTTCTTTGCTTGAAGGTGTGAAAGGTGTTGCTTTTGTCAGCCTTTGAGAGAATACAGGCAGTGAATTGCAGTTCCGGCTGATGTCATAGAATTACAGAATCCCAGAATGGTTCAGGTTGGAGAGACCTTACTCATTCCACCCCCTGCCATGGGCAGGGACACCTTCCACTGTCCCAGGTTACTCCAAACCCTGTCCAACCTGGACACTGCCAGGGATCCAGGGGCAGCCACAGCTTCTCTGCGCACCCTGTGCCAGAGCCTCCCCACCCTCTGAGTAAATCTAAATCTCTTTTCATTTAAATTAATCCTCCCTTGTCCTATCACTATCTGCCTGGCAGTAAAAAGTCATTTATTTTACTTGAGCACGACTGTGGTGTGATGTGTCACCTTCACAGTGCTTGTGTCTCCAGGGCCAGCTGTGGAGCAGGAGGAAGCAGGGCTGCTGTGGCTGCTTCCCTCATCTGAGGCACTGCCCAGGCCTTTGTCCTCACTGTTGCTGGTGCACAGGAGCCTCAGAAGGAGCCACGGGGCTGTGCTGGGGAGAGCTGCCAGCTGTGAGCCATGAGCACATCAGTCAGCCCTGCAGATGACTTGTAAACCAGGCATGACTTATCTGGGATCTCCTGGCATCGCTGGGCAGGGGCTCGTGCTCCAAGCTGCCGTTTCCATGCTGGATAGAGGGTTTGCAGCTCTTGGTGACCATGATCAGAGGGAGACCTGGTGGAAAGTGCAGGGCTGCTGTGCTGAGAGCTCTGTTTGTTTACTCCGAGGCTGAATTCAGCCCCCAGCTGCTTGTTTCTCCTGTTGAACAGGATTGCAAAGCTCTCCCCAAACACTGTAACTAGGTCAGCCTGAGGAGAGGGCTTTGTTCAGCCCTCCACATGTCTGTCTGTCTATTGTTTTCCCCTTGCTGTTTTTAGTTTTTCCAAAGCAGAATCCTTTATTTAAGCTCTCCCCTGAAACCTGGCAAAAACAAAGACCAGGAAGTTTCATAAACCTTTGTCTTTTGCATAAAACACCTTTCAGCCACACAGTATTAATAGATCACCTCAGTGGTTGAGCAGAGGTGTCTCTTTCCAGCATTGCCTTGAGCACAGACACTCACCAGGTGCTGTGGGTCGAGGCCATGAGCTGCCTGTAGGCCCATCCAAGGGGACTGGCATAGGAAGTAATTTCTTGCAAATCACTTTAGATGCAAATACTCCCCTTTGGATGGTCTTGGACTCTGAATCCGGGGATGGTCCTCCCATTCCAGCTCTTTTGCCTTCCCTGGAGCTATGCCTGGTGCTGCTTGGTCTATGAGCAGGAAATAGTTGGAGTGTAGGGACAGAACCTCAGTTCAAAACCTGACTTTGGATACATGTCTAAAGGTAACTTCTCTGCCTACTCCCAAACCCCAAGTGTCTCTGGCTTCATGTTCTATTGATGAGAAAATGCTAAGCCCCAGAGCAGGGGTCTGACGAAGGTGGAGGTCAGGGATGGGAACTGGGTGGTGGTGGAGGATGAGCAAGGTTGTTATGAAGCACATTCTCAAAATGTAATCGGGGCAGTGAGAGGGAGAATGAATCAATGTCACCTCGAGTAAGCACGGAGATCAGCCTGGCCGCATTCCTGAGATAGCTGTGTGGAGATCTAACACTGGTATTCATGGGAGACTTAAAACAGAGTCCAGAACTAAGGGTGTAACCTAACCTTGGGAGCAGTGGGAACACGAAGAAGATCAAGGTAATCTCAGGAGGTTGCAAAAGAGAAGGTCAGATGTGGTTCAGCAAATGCAGAGGGGCTCAGGGGTAATTCCTCTGTAATATCCATGGCTGTGAAAGGAACTGCCACGCTCAGCCCTGGCAGGCACAGCCTTTCCTGCAGAGCAGTGTCCCATTTTCCCCAGAGATTTTCAGCTGGGAGATGGGCATGAGATGAGTAGGGCCAGCAGTAACTCTGGGAAAAGGGAAGTCTCTCTGTGCCCTTTGCAGAGTGCCAAGCACTTCCTTTGCAGCTAAAATTTCATGGTGCTGTTTTAGAGGGTACTTTCTGCTTTAGTAAAGGGGACAGGGAGCAAAGGTTGGTACCTCCCATTGCCTTTTGAGAACTGTGTATGAGATAGCTTTGAACTGGAGCTCTCATGGCTTTAAAAGGGTCAGGATTCACCTCATCTCTAACAGGTGTCCAGGAAAGCACCATCTGAATGGCCATGGGGACTGACCACTCCATAGTTTCTCAAATTCCGAATCTTTCTACCAGAGTGTGGCTGGAGGGAGCTCCCTAAGCAGGGTCCTGGGAGCTACCCTGGAGCTCACAAGACCATTGGTCCTGCTTAGGACAGGAAGACTTGGGCAAGAGCCTCCACTTGGGTCCCTCACACCACCTCCCATGAGGGCAACCATTCAGAGCTCCTGGCTGAGCTCCAGTTTACCTTTAGTTCTGCTAATACATCAAAATCCCCCAGCCCTACTAAAGGCTTCCAGACTTCTTTGCTGCTTGTGGGGGCTGGGGAGAAATCCATCCCATTTCTAATTGTCACGTTCGAGTCTTGTGCAGGCAGATTCATTCCATATGGCAAAGGGACCTGAGCTGCTCAGCTTGGCACAGCCAGGCAGCTGATGGGAAAATGATACATTTAATTGTATGGACGTCACAGGACTGGAGTTGTTTGCTTAATCCTGGAGCTGGAAATAAATACAGAAAATATTGAATATACAGTTGGCTGGGGATGATTGAGAGCATTCCAGCTTTCCTCATAGTGAAGATTTGGAGGGCACCATGTGAAGGAGATTCCCATTTTCAAGCTGCACAGGACATAACTGAGCTGGTTGTAAGTCTGCTGGGTTGGGCTTGTGGACATTGCAGCCAGCTGTAAATGTGGTCCCATGTTATGAAATGAGTCAGATCAGAGTCTCTTCTGGTTTTCAAGGAAGCACTTTTTGATGTGCTGAATTGGACTATAAAACCCAAGTGAGGGAGATCTGCCCTGGACCCAGAGCTGACCCCTTCTGCTCCTGGTCAAGATAACGTCTTTACTTCTTCCTGAAAATCCAATGTGTTGATCAGCTCCTGCTGCCTGATGGAAAAAGCTGTCCCACATAAGAGCCAAAATCTCCCTGTTTTACAAGATTCACCTATAGATCTGTGTTTGCTTCTCTCCCTTTTATTATTTGCTGGTGGTGACAATTCTTGGGGGCAGAGAATGGCAGGGCAGTCTCACCGTGGGGTCTCCCAATGTACAGGTGGAAACCAAAGCCCATATGGTAGGACAGGAGTTTCTGTACCATGAAGCAGCACTTTGTGAGACCACAGAGAAGAGTTCAGGCATGGGAACAGAGGTGTCAAACCTGGTGTTTTCCCTGCGACTGCCAGGACCCAGCACTGCTGCTCATTTGCTGAGGGTTTCCCAGGCAGGTGTGAGCTGTGGGGCTCCTGTCCAGCCCTTCTGGAGGCTGATGTGGTGAGGCCAGCATTTACCAGAAGTGTTGGATCTAACACAAGACACAGCATTTGTGTCTTGCTAGTCATCAGCCTGGCTGGGAACACAGCACATCTGCTCCGATCAGGATACCTGGAAAAGCAGAAACACAGGTGTATCCCCCCCTCCAGAAAATCTCAGAGGAGGAATGTCCAGGAAAACCTGAAAAAATTACTCCTCCCAAAACTGCTGCTTCTGCCAGAAAAGGATGTAAAACACCTGGAGAAGACAGAACGTGGTTATCTGTAACCCACCGTAATTTCACCTTAGTTTCTAATAGCCATTAGTTTGAGCTCTGTAGTGTGAGGTTTAACTTCACTTCCAAACTGTTTATTCCACTGAATACTCCTGATAGCCATATCAACATCCTGCTTGGGTTGCCTTAGTCTTGACACAGTTAATAAACCCAGCTCTCGCCAGCAGTGATAAGAGAAATGGCTTGTTCTGACCTAAGGCTGGTTACTCTCAGGTCACTCCAAAGCAGCCTCTCCGTCAGGAGTGGATCAGGATCTCCTGAAGGGATGAGAAGGGAGACTGAACACACTTCTCAGTCTGTGCTGTTATCTCCAGGGGTTGCACTCTTCATTATTCATATTCAGCTGCAGCCTTTGTGGCTCAGAAGGTGCTCTGCTGTGCCTCAATGAAATTTGGGCTGAATTTGGCACAGGGAGCAAGGCAGTCACTGCTGGGAGGGATTTATCTCCTCACTTTGTGAAGGTTCAGGGCTGCTGACAATAATATCGGTGACCCACCTTCTCTTCTGCTCCCAAGCACTTCATACTCATCCACCCGGATTCATTCTGCTCCAGATCCTTGGGGCTGTTTCCTGGGAATTGTGAATGACATGGCTCTCATTCCTTCCCTTTCTGAAGTCCTTCCATTTGGTACCAGGTCTATTTAATATTTCATTTTGCATTTTCATAGCTAGGCACTTATAGACATTAATTATTTAATGGCCACATTTCTTGTATTAAATGTATAGATCAAGACAGCTGCTGGTGTTTTCTAAAGGGGATGTTCACTAATCAGGATATGTTCTCCTCCAACTTTCAAATAAAAATCTCAAAGGTCGCTTTTTTTGTTCAGCATTTTCAAAGCCTCACTTTCTTGTTCAGTGCCGGATGGCACCTTCAAAAGCACTCAGTGTTGATCTAATCTTGTTCTCACCAGAGTCCCTAAGAAAATAGGGCTGAGCCATTTCAAACCCTCTCCTCTCCCCCACCAAATCCAGCACTGTAGCAATATTCCCAAGCTTTTATCTGCAGTTACATCAGAGGTAAGAAAGCAGGCAAGGCTGGCTTTTTAGTCTCATTTCGCTTCTTTGGAGCAATTCCATAGCCTCAGCGGAGTTGCTCTGGAGGCACAAAGCATATGAGTGCAAAGTGTGATTTTTCCATCTACCTGAAGTCTTTTTGCCCCTGTCCCATCAGCTGGCCTGGGTCAGGCTCAGATGAGCGGGGCAGGAGAGGGTGGTGGGACAAGCCATGAAGAGGAGTGAGGGTCTGGTTTTCTTGAAGGTGGAAGAGAAGAAAATGGAGTGGCATGGAACTTCTCAGCATGCCAACATCAAAATGCAGCTGATCTGAATATTGCTCTCCAACACAAGTTCCCCACTTAACGTTTGTGACTGTGTGATGCCTCTGCCTTGGGGGCTGGGTGACATTTAAGGCTCCCTGTTGTCCAAGTAGCTGGGCCCTCCCTCTCTCACAGTGGAAGCTGCCTGGGTGGGCACAGCACATGGTGTGACACAGCCCCACAGCTCCAGCTTAGCTGGAAATGCCACCTTGAAACTGTTTTTCTTTGAAGAAAGGCAGCTTCACTTCCTCTTGATAACTGATTTTACTCAGACCTTTGAGACTGAGAGAAGTAAGGCAGCTTTGTGAACCTGCCTCCTCTCTAAACTCTGTCTCCAGGTGATGTTTCTTCTCGGTTCTCCATCCAGCCCCACCCGATTGTGGCTTTAGAACTGTGGAGACCTTGTACCTTGCAGCTGGAAAGAAAGTGCATCTTTTGGGGCAGAAATCCAGTCAGGTCCTGGGTAGGGGAGACATCCCCAAAGCTTTCCTGGAATGCCAAGCTCACCACAAGCAGTCAACCTCCCTTCATTAGTCCCAACAAGATGGAGCAGGACGGATTTGCTCATGGGTAGAGCTGGAAGGGAGTAATAAACTCCTCATAATGAAGGGAGCACTTTGGTTTGCTGCGTCTGGCAGGCTGTTTTCATCTTTTGTACTTCTGGTACTTGGCATCCTGGGCAAGAAGAAGGGACTGGGCTTTGGGAGGGGTAGGCATGCACTCGATTTGCTGCCTACCCCTGGCACAGGATCAAGGCTGGAGTTTTCATTATACTTGCTTTGCCTGCCAGAAAGAAGCCCTTTGATTTAATTCTGGTGGCTTCTTGCTCAATGCCAAGCGTGGAATGTGATGCTCTGATGTCTTCCAGCTTCTTAAAGTAACCACAATGTCCTGCCAAGGAAATATATATTTACACAACAGAGGAGATGCATTGGAGTGTGGAATCACGTTACTAAGAGTGAGCCACGTTAGAGGTGGATCCCAGGGTTTGGAATATGAGACTGGCTCCTTTTGTAATCCTGAGTACCAAGCTCTGATATGATCAGAAATTCCTGATTCCTCAGTAACTATTCTTGGAAAGCTCATCTTGCGAAAATGCAGTCACCGTGTCGCTCTCCCTGGGAGAGGATGAGGGAGGCTAACAGAGCTGACGGAATATTTTCTGGCATGAATGTCCTTTAAGAAGGGAGATTGTGCTTTTGACAAGATGACATTTTTCAACAGAAAGTACCTGCTCACCTCAAAAGGATACCTCAAAACTCAATTGTATTATTTTCTGGACAAAAATCCAAAAGCTTTGGAGTTTTGGCAACATATTTCAAGGATTCAAACAAAAAAAAAGAAAGGATTTGTTTTTGGAAAACCAAGAGGCCAAAAGATTTTTTTCTTTTTAGTTCTGTTTAATAATTTAGGAAAAATATGAACATGTGATGGAAGGCACTCTCTTTCAAACCAGTTTTAGATACTCATACAAAATTAGTCTATAAGGATGTGAAGGGAACCAGTACAACCTGCAGGATTTTTATTCCTTGCAGCTCTCTCTGAGGTAGTTTAAGCTGATCCAATGTGGGAAGAACAGATGAAATAAAAGGCAGAAACAAATGGTGAAAATGTCTGAGGCCACAAGGAGTTTCTGTTTCTTTTGGACTCACACATCTGGTATGTGCACTGTTATTTCCATTCATTTTGCATTGACTGTTACATTATCCCACAATATTAATGTATTAATATATTAATAGAATGTCAACATTTATATGTAATACAATTAGGGTTTTAATATAAAAGTCAAAATGAAATGAATCAACATGACATTTGAAACAAAATCTTTTAAAATTCCATCTGTTGAAATAAAATGGAAAAAATATGGTACCCTGCAACCTATGGTACAGATTCCCACTTTGGAACTTCAGCAGCTGTGAAATCCCATGCCCCAGGCAACCCTTCAGCTCTGCTCTGTCTTTTCTTTCTTTTACTTTCTACCCTATTTGGACCATGACCTGAAGTTTGTATTAATTTGTTCTGGTTAATACAAAATTGCATGCAATCCAAACATGATGTTATTTTCGAATGGTTCTTTCTGGGAAAAGCAAAACAGGAAAAGATAAAGACTTTTTTTTTTTTCTTATTTCCGCCAAGAAGCCAATATGGGATCTGTTACAATCTAGTCGTGCTGGAAGGGAAGCTAGGGAACACAGGCAAGGAATTAAAGACCAGTGTTTTCACAGCAAAATAATAATATACAGTTATTGACATATTTATAGACATATGTTTATGTGTATTTATGAAGAGCCCAACTCTCTTTTATTTGCACTGACTTTGTTCCACCACAAGAGCCCGTGGAATGAATCCAGAGGTACCATGGTGTACAGGAGAAACCCTTGGCATTTATTTAATGTATCAGGTGGGGAATTAAACATCATAAAAACTCCATCCTAGTTCTGATAGATCACACTGAACCTCAGGGGAACATCAGGGAAAACGGGTGCTCCATGGGAATGCCCATGGGAACAAAATTTCTCTGGATCCTTATCCACTGCCACGCTGTGGGTTTCCCACATCCCTCCTCAGGGAAGGTTTTCCTAGAGCTGTGGACTGGCTAGTTTGGTCAATTTGTGATTATTGAAGTAGGAGGTTTGTTGGGCACTTGCCAAAAGCTGATTGAATAAGAACCGCCTCAGAGGATTGTGGGGCAGACCCGAAGCTGAATGTAATTACCAGCTTAATTCTAAATTAATATTTTGTTAGGGAGTGGGATAGGCTTTAGTCTCCCCCACCCTCCCTCACAGCACACACCACTGATCTGGGTTTGTTGAGCCTTGCAGGGTGCTCCAGGTTATACTGCCTGTGTCTGAGATCGTTAAGACCTGTGAGAGTTGGGGCCGTTTAAAATCAGAGCTAAAAAAAAGGGGAGGAAAATAGCTGGGAATGGGTGAACGTCATATAAATAGCAGTAAAACTGTTAAATCTATTTGCATTTCACACCCAATAATTTTCAACTCCACCTCGAGAGCGCTGCTTGAAAGTCAGCACTTTTAATTGTCCAGTAAATTTCCTTTCAGGCAGCTGCTGCACAAACTGCCTCTGCCTGCAGTGAGGAAAGGCAGAGAACTGATTTATCTGAGGATGGAGACAAACGTGGCCATTCGTGTGTCACGAGTTCCCCCCTCTGTTTCACTTAATTCAGTGCCTGCGGGCACTTGGTTGTGGCTCTGCAATTTGTCCTCAGGCACCAGCAGCACCAACCTGCACATCTGAGATGTCACTGGGCCACCGCAGCCTGGAACAGCCCCTGCCAGGTCCGTAGCCCACCCTGCCCACCCGCATCCCCATGAGCTCACCGTGTCCTGCTGCACCAGTAAATCACCCTCTGCCAGGCAGGGAATATGTGGGATTTGGAACATGCAGCTGTAAAGTCATGGCTTATAATTCAATTAGAGCTCAGGATAATCAGCTGAGTTGTGTCATATCTATTTAGTTTGTCATAGGTTTCTTGGAGGTCTAAGAACATGGCCAAAGGGGAATTGAGCTGCTTGTTTTGTTTGGGTATTTGCTGGTTGTGATTTTGGGGTTTTTTCTGAACACTCTTTTTTATTTAAAACGAAAAAGCCAAAAATTCTGACCATACCTTTTTATGGGATTATTCCAATGGTTGTGGAAATGTTCAATGCTCTTGGAAAGGAGCACAGAAAAGATCAGACTTGTTTGATTTGTAAAACAGTTTCAAAGAAGCCTTTGGCCACTGGTGTCTCTTATGTCCCATCTCAGAGCCTTTATTTGTATCTCTTGGTTTTTGAGATGTTCATTTCTTCCTCCTTCACTTCCTCTTCCTGTCTCATTGTCTTGCCTGTCTCTGCCATTCTCTGTCCCTGCTGAGGCAGGCACTGCACTGCCAAGAGCTCCAAGTATTGAGGGCTTTTCCCAAGTTCTCCAGTGTCACGCGATGATGAGCTGTGGGATCTCTTCTGCATCTCCCACTAAATTCTCCCCAGCCTCCTCAGTATCCTGTGAGAATATTTAATCCCCTTCCTCTGGAACTGGAGCCGTTTTGGTCAAGAGATAAGGAACTGCAGTAAGTAGCTGGGCAGTTAAAGGATCCCAGTGGATTTTCTCTCTCAGGGTCGGCTGGGCAGCGCTGGTTGCTGACTGCATGGAGGTCACTCAGGCCTTTCATGGCATTTTACTGTTCACTGAAAAACATGTGCAGGTCATTGACATTCCAGATCTTATGTTTAACCTCTCTTCTCATTGCAATCCTTCCTAAAGGCCTTTGCTAAGCAGCGTTTTGTCCTTCTTAAGGTTTTTGTAAGATATGAGAGACCTCTAATATTTCCGATGCTTTAAAAACACACACCAGACCCTGCAGGTTATAGCCTTAAAATTTCCTTCCTAGAGCAAATTTCTTCTCTTTTAGCATTCAATGAATACTCAGGTTGCTTTTCTGGGGACACAGGGAGATGTAGATATGTGCTCCAGATTAGATGCTGATACAATGCAAACACACTACAGAGGAAATCCTGGCAGGGTCAGGTTCCCTCCTCAGATTGTATCTTTGCAGTGGGTTACTCAGTGCAGTAACTCAATCTTATTTAAGAGTCCCCTTCAAACCAGGGCAATGCTGTTTCCCAAAGCATTAAAAAGCTGAAGCTAATGACATCTTTATTTCATTAAATATCCTGAACATTGCCCGTATATTTCAGGGAATGGCATGACCTGATTTATAAACATATCACCACATGTGCAGTGTCCATGAAAGCAATTTTATAAACATTCCTTTGCTGATTGCAGCAAGGCCTGGTGGAAAGATCCTTGGTGGAATGAACCTTGGGGTTTCTTTCCTACAGGAAAGCCCAGCACTCCTGGACATCTGTCTCCTGGATAATGGGTCTCTTTGGAGAGCTGTGAGACCAGCAGCCCAGGAGAGGCTGGAAGTGCAGCCTGGTTGGAGAGTGTCTGCCAGTGAGGGGGAAAGACCTCAGGAAGGGATCATTTCCCAGCCAGATGTGTCCTTTGGGATATAGGCAGGGGAAGTGCTGCAACCCCCACATTACTGTTGGGCAGGAGTGATGTGGAGGTGTGAGAAGAGGGGAGAGCAGGGAGTTCCTCAAAATGAAGCTGTGATTCTCAGACCATCCCTTGACAGTGAGATGGGTAACACTGTGATTCTGGGACAGGGGGTTTTGAAAAAAAACCACCCAGTATTACTAGAGCAAGAAGAAAAGTCTGAGATGAGCTCATGCAAGTGTAGTAATTTTACTGTTTTCCTCTAGTCTTCAGCTCCTGGAGTTTTGCCTTGAGGTGAAAGCACTACTTTCCATGGTTTATTGAATATGTTTCTATCATAGTGGTGGAGACAAAGAGCACGTTCAGGGTAGGGCCAGCTGGTAGCACCATCCATCCTAAAGCCAGTTGTCACCACAATCCATCCTAAGCCTGAAGCAAGTTAAACCAGCCAGGAACTTACATACTTGCTTGAGCTCCCTGCTTAGGACCTTTTACAGCCTCTTTTACAGGCAGAGTCTGATCATTTCATGCTCTCAGTATTGGTCTTACTGAGAACTCTGCCAGTTTCAGATCTGGTGCTTGTGCTCTGGTGGGATTTGGGCAGACACCCAGCACACCCCTTGCCTTGCTGTGGGTGCTGGTGAGGTGCATCCATCTTCCTTTTCCTCATGGCAAGGATCCGGGTGCTGGAAGTTAGGATTCCTCCAAAGCTACCCTCAGTGCTGCAGTCATTAGTGGTAAAATCTACCCCCCACCACAGGCAAAACCAAATGTAATCAAATAAACATTATTCCCTTCCTCCCTCCCAAGCATTTTCTTACAAAAAATTCATCACCTTTAAAAAAGAAATTAAAAAATCAAATCAGCTGCCCTCTCCAAACAAAGCGGAGTATGACAAAACCATTCCCTTTAATCTACAAGAAAAACGCCCTTACCCGGCCTACCAGCTCAGCCTCCCATCCATGACAGCCCCTTTCCTCTCCCAAACAGGCAACAGATTTCAATTTAGCTTTGAGCGAGGGAAGCTCAATTGGGTTATTAAATTTCACACACTAATTGACACGCCTGCCGTAAAATATAACTTGCACAAACACAATTTATACTAATGACACAAGGAGGGGAAGCTTTCTGCTCCCAGTGCCCCTCTCCTTCCCCTCTCCCCCTGCTCCCATGGGAACCCAGCTTAATTGCCCCTCCAGCGCAGGGAGGTGAGCAGGGCTGGGAGGTTAAAGAGAAATAAATACTGAAATGCTGATGGGATGTTTCCTGTTTCGGCAGTGAGGGCTGTGCAGGTTTCAGAGCTCACTCCCCTTCCCAAGGCCTCCCCCAGGCTTTGACTTCTTCATCTGTAATGGCAAGAGAAGAACCTCAGCCGAGTGCCCTGGCAGGCGTTCCCCAAGGGTGTGTTACAGCGAGGCTTCTGCAGGCTGCTGGAGCCACTCATTCCCGGTGACAGACAGGCTGGCAGCTGGTACTGGAGATCTGCTGGAGATGCACCTTGGTGCTGTAGCATGAGAGCTTTGCCTAAGTCATAGAATCCTCCTGAAGCAAAAGTCAAGTGACTTGCAGAGCCATGGTCTAATTTTAGCTGTGTCTGAGTCACAATGCCAGAATTTAAAATTGGTTACAGAGGCAGTGACTAGGAAAAAACTGAGTCAGTTTAGTGTGTTTCTTCTGCATGTTTTTTCATGCAAAGGCCTTTCTCAGTAGCCTAGAATCATGGAATCATAGGATGGTTTGGGTTGGAAGGGATCCTAAAGCCCATCCAGTGCCACCCCTGCCATGGGCAGGGACACCTCCCACTGTCCCAGGCAGCTCCAAGTCCCAATGTCCAGCCTGTCCTTGGGCGCTGCCAGGGATCCAGGGGCAGCCACAGCTTCTCTGGGCACCCTGTGCCAGGGCCTGCCCACCCTCACAGGGAACAATTCCTTCTATATACCCAGCCCAAATTTCCCCTGTTTCAGTGTGAACCCATTACTCCTTGTCCTGTCACTACAGCCCCTTTCCAACTTCCTTGTGGGTCCCTTCAAATCCTGGAAGGTGTTCTGAGGTCTCCACACAATTAATATCTCTCAGGGCAGGTACAGGCACGACTCCACACCTGTCATGCCTCTGATGTTTCAAGAAAAGAAACCAGGAATTTATGGGATATAACAGACCTAAAACTCAGGTGGCCACTGGGCTCCTGGCCTGGGTATGGCCCCATTTTCCAGAGAGAATGACAAATTCTTCTGGGTTTCACCCCTTTTGCCCACCCTGGGAGAAGGGAAGGCTCAACCTCTTCTGCCTTGACCCCTCATTAATGCAGAGCATGGATTTCATTACACTGATTGTTCAATTCTGTTATTAACAAGACATAAATCTCTGCACTAGTCACTCTCAGCCTTCGGGTCACCACCCCTGGGAGAGGTCAGCAGTGGATACCCAGCCCAGGTCATGGCCCTCAACCCATTACCTGTCCCATTAGCTGGGGCTGCAGAAGTGGGCTGGGGGCAAGCACTGGGGCTGGCTGCCCCCTTTACACCATTTCCAGCTTTTCCTTGCACATCACTCTGCTGGAGCCTTTTAGTCACGGCTGGGATCCTGGGAGTCTGCCATCGCAGACCTGAGCAGAGTCTGAGGGGTGGGTACACACAAATTAGTCTGTCCACCTTCACCAAAATCATGCCTCCCACCCTCATGGCCACCCTGCAGTGCCCCAGAAAAAAAAATGGGAATTCATATAAACACAGAGAAACAAGAGATACCTGCCACCAGCCTCTTTATTCTTCCTGCTTTTCCTACTACCTTCCTTCTTCCCTGTTGCTTTTTCCCTTTCTTCTGCTCTGAGCCCAGCCCTGGAGCAAGTTATTTGATGCTTCCCACAGATTTTGTCATCGGAGAAATCAGCAAGCAGCTTTTGAAGTTCATGCACTGCTCATGTCCCCCCTCCAGCCACGGGCTGAAGGAGCCCCGGCTCCCTGCACAGCCCATCTCACCTCCAGCCCCAGCAGCTCATGCCCCGCTCATTCCCTCCATGGGTGTGTGCTTCCCAACCATATCCACCATTCCTGGGTGGGTGATGCACCTCAGACCTCAACAGGGAAAATATCCAGGGCTAGAAGAGCCGTATTTCCTGCAGCACTGACCCTGAATGTCTCTCAGCAGGCAGATCCAGGTGTGCTATGTCACTGGCCACACCATCAGCCATCCTGGAGTGCAGCTGGGGACACGGGCAGTGCAGGTGGAGTTATGGGCACACAGGGATGGGAGTCCCCCTCGGCACGGCTGCTTCCGCTCGGCACAGAGTCCTACCCTGCAACAAATCTGCTTTATCTTGGCAAGAGTTTTGTCACCCAGTGGGGGAGGAAGGCCAGGGGGACCAGGTGGCATCCATCCAAAATGGGCGAGCATTTCATTTTTGTCTTTATGGGCACTTTGTCAAGCAGAACTGCAGGCAATAACTCTACAAACAGCAATTAACCACAAGCTGTGGGCAGTGTTAAAGTGCTTGCCCCGTAACTTGCTGGTACACAGGAAATCTGAGATGCTGCTAATAGGTTTTCAGCAGCTGAGTCCATTTCTGGCCCAAATCTATTTGATACCTATTCAGATAACGGTGTTGATTATTGTCCTGAGCACTCACTGCACCCCTCCTGTGTGAGTCTTGACTGCATGTGCAAACAGACAGAGGTGGCAGGGAGCTGGGGAAACCCACACCCCAGCCCGTCAGCAGGAGCTGGTGTTAACCAGAAATGCAGCTATGCAGCAGCATAAACAACTCCCTAAAATGCAAGGCAAGCTGAGTGTCCTAATTAAGATGGGGACTGACAGTCTGGAGGTCCCTGGAATGCCCGCTTCATTTTCTCAGGGCTTGTGAAATATGGAGAGATTGTCCTTCCTGCCTTGTGGGTGGCCAGATGGGAGAGGACAGGGCTCCCCTGGATCCATGGCTCATCCCAGCCATGCCCTGCAGCAGCTGCTCCAGGGATGCAGAGGAAGGAGAGGCAGGCCTGGGTGGTTACGGCAATAACATCCTCCCTCCCCTGTTCCATCTACAGGGAATTTTCCTCCTTCATCCCCAGGGGTGAAACTTTCATTCATGGCCCAAAGCAATAGCATCCAGCACCAACAGGTGTTGTTGAATCATCCCTCTTTAACTCGGGCTGCTCCAGTTACTCCTCTGAAGGACCATATGATTTGTTTCAAGGTACTTCGGCCCTACCTTGTAGCAGGGAGTACCACAGGGAAAATATTTCCTGGGTACATGTTTGACCAGCAGTTCAGCCTTCAGATGCAGACTCTTGATCCTCTCTGTGCTGGGGTGAGCTCTGGAGAGTTACACCAGAGTATGGAACACCCTGGCCAGCTCCCTCCCTGTCCATAGGCAGAGTTTGCTGGTGCCAAAGGTGGATCTGAACCGATGTCCTACCCTTGCCCAAGCCTCTTGTGTGTCTCACCCTCCTGCCTGATTCTGGTTCACTAAAACTGCCCAGAGCATCCTGTCCAGGGGCTCACAACCAACTCCTGGGGGTACAGGATCAATCCCAGGAGGGGGGTGCTTCGTGTTTCTTTTTGACAGTCAGATATGTTGTCTGTGCTGGTCCCGTTTGATGCTTTCCTTTTAAATACAGTTGTTAAGGTGGCATTTTAAGGGATTACCCTCTGGAGCTGACAGACAGACAGGTCTGTCAGTCTGTCTGCTTAGCACTCCATCTTTTCTGCAAACACCCTTGCTCTCCAGCATGTGAGCCGAGGATTAAATGCACAGAAAGAAACAATTCACTGTGACTTGGCCTGCAAAGTCTTTTGAAAGTTAAGTTATGGCTGTTAAATGTTAACACCATATAATGCCTGTCTTTATCGTATCTGTGCAATAAAGTGATGACATGGCTCTATTATGAGCTACTCACACAGAAGCTCCCAAACCTACAGTATTGTAATGGCATTTAATCTCCTTTCCAAGTCCCTGAGATTTTCACACAGGCTTTGTGCTCAGCGTTTCTCTGGGATCGCTGAGCACTCTCACCAAGGCAAACACATGTTACAGAGAAAAGATGAACTCCTCAAACCACCCCCAGCTGTGTGAGGCCTGGGAAACCTCACACTTTCCCCGGAGAGCCTCAGTGCTGTGCCCCCCTGGCCACTGCCACACTACCTGTCCTTCTCCCAGCCCCAAGGACACTGCGAAGTTGCTTATCAGCCTGTAAATCAGCTGTGGCAATAAAACGCTGGCATCCAGAGCAATAGCTTTTGTACTAATGTACTACTTTGCAATTGCTCTGCAAACCCAACGTATTAATGACACAAATTCATTACAATAAATGAAGACACCACTGGCCAGGGGCCAGAGGGGACTAAAGACCAAAAAAGAAAAAGGAGAAAAAAAAGTTGGTTTTGCTCCTGCCAGTTGCCAGTTGGCAAGTTGGTAATGTGAAATTGCATGTGTTGGATATGGAGAGCTTTGGTGGAGGATGGGAAGAAGTGACTGATAAATATAATAGTAATGGTGTCAGGGATCTGGGGAGTGAAAAGGGAGGCTGCTTCCCCTGTGATCAGTGAGAGGAGGTGATTTCCAGGGGGAACTAAGGAGGCAAATGTCTTCATCACTGGAGTGATGGATTACGTGAACCAGCTCACAATTTTCAGGTAAGGAAACGTGTTCATTAACGTGAAGGACTCATTGCAACCTGGAGAGGGGGACTTTGTCAATTAATCGATTTATCTATTGCTCCCTTTGTCTATCTGCTTTTGGATCCATCTCTCTCCACTTACAGATCCAGCTGTAACTCCATGTGCTGCCCTTTCTGTTGGTGGTCTCTTGATCTACGTATTGACAGCAGATACAGAAATCATTGGAAATTATTAGGAAACCCCTTTTTTTACCACCCCCTGATTGCAGATTCCTCTTTTTTCCCCTTTTTTTTTTTTTTTTNNTTTTTTTTTTTTTTTTTGCCAAGGGAATATAAATAACACATTCCACACCAGGGCAGATGTTGAGCTGTTTCCTGACACAGCTCTGCTGGGGCTCCTCCACCGGCTCCCAAGCCCCCATTCATTTAAACACTGCAGTTGTAGGAGACAGAAAGTTTCTGTTCAGACCAACGAGCCACTTGAAGGCTTTCCCCACATGAAATGTCAGCGTGCATTGATGCTCCAGAAGAGCTCCAGGGTTTGTTACAAATACAGTGGCGAATTCAGCGCCAATGACGGCTGATGAAAGCTCACCGATAATGACTCGTTCAGCTGCAGAGCGGGTGCTCGAGGAGAAGAGCTGCACAGCTTTCCAAAGGCTGCAAAGCCCAGCGCCTCAGCCGGAGCTGCCAAGGGAACGGATGTGCCAAGTGGAGCAGGGTAATGATATCAGTGACAGGGATTGTACAGCGAGGGAAGCAAACACTCAGCCCATACAACTGCAAATCTGCTGCAGCCCTGTGCCACCGTACCCCTCTGCCTGCGCCTCCAGCGGGGGCTTGGCTGCGGCTGAATGTACCAGTGGAGGCTTTCTCGGGCTCCTGTGTTTCAGTTCACCCTTCCCGCCTCCCTCTCCCCTCAGTTATTTACTGGAGGGGTTCCTGGTTCTGGGGAGAGCCCTCTCATTCTGCTGCAGGCAGGGAGGACCTGTCCTGCTGGGAGATGAGCATCTTCCCTTCCAGGTGTTTAGGAAATGAAGCACTCATGTTCATGGAGGGTGAGATCTGGGATGCTGCTCATGGACTGGGGACCAGGCTGAGCCCCCTCGCCTCCGGTGCTGAGGCTGCTCTGACCTGGGATCAGGCTCTGGAAAGGGCAGTGCCAAATGCTGGGTTAATTTACTGCGGGAACAGCCTTTGCTGTGCCCATCACTTTGGGGCCCCTCAGCAAACACCACGCAGATGTGGGAGGATGCTGAGGTGTCGGCTATCGCCCATACCTGCAAGGTGGGCTCAGGCCAAGCGTTTCTTGGAGCAGCAAGGTCCGTTCTGACATTTCAGCTGCATCTGGAGGATCTCAGCAAGCAAGCAGTGACTCAGCTTTGTTTGCAGCTCAGAAGGTGTTTGGGCTTCATCTGCAAACCCATTTGCAGTTATTTTAAAATAGTTTCTGCTGTGAGGTGCAAAGCATCACTTGCACTGTTTAGGTGGGGCTCTCCCAAGCGAGCAGCCATTCCAACAGCCTGTGCCCGGCTCAGGGCTCCGATTCCCTGTGTGTCAGGTCAAACAGCCCAGTCTGGCTGCTGGCAGCATCCTCCCCAAAAGAGGAGCACACAGGCAGCCATCCCAAAGGAAGAACTGCCTCAGCAGTGTGGGATTAAATGGTGGAGCAATCGTCTTAGGCACCATGTCATTATCTACAATTTCCAGGCCACCACAAATAGCTCTTGGGGTCAGTTGTCCCCTATTATTGTGGAAAGGGGATGGAGGGGGCTCAGCAGAGCTCAGAGAGGGGCTGACTCTATTAGCACACAAATTGCAGGCTTTCAGAAGCTGTCTTCTGAAGGGCCCCTAAACAGACTCAACTCTAACTAGGAAGTTAAAAATGTTAATCTAATTGTCACCCAGACATTTGTTTGTATTATGTGAGTTTGTCCACTCCTGCAGTCCCTTATTAGCCTAAAATGCAAACACAAGAGTCAGTTTTGACATTCTGTGTTGAGATGAGTGCTGCTATTTAATTTCTCTCTTGTCCCCTACCTCTCCCTCCAGCCTTGACTGATGAGGCCTTTAATGCCATGCCTGATGCGCTGGGATATAACTGTCACTAAAATAAAAAACAGATAAAGTTTCTGGTTATAGGAAAACTACATAAATATCATTACCTGTTCAGATATTTTGTTCCATTAGGTAATTTGCCTCATTCATGGCCCATTACTTTAAGAACAGCACCTGATGTAGGGCAAAGTAGCCTTCACCTGTGCTACTAAGGTGATGTATTCTTAAAAATACCTGGGATGAAACAATGGAGTGAGAATTCAGTGATTTGGGTGTGCAGGGATCAAGTCCTATGATGAAAACTCCGCCTTTTTTTCTGCCGAGGAACTGGGTAGTTTCAGAGCTGCAATTTGTATCTTTTTCTAGTGCATTAATCCTTTATTGGAGAGTTTCAGATCCCTTCCTTGGCTCTAGGAGGCTGACAGAGTCAGCTAAAATTAACCAAAGTATTTGTTTGAGAGCTTCTCTGTTCAAGAAGGGGACTGCAGCAGAGGCTGTGGGGTGCTCGCAGGGAAAAGGGAGGGGAGTCCCAGGAGAGCAGAGCTTCATTTTCAGCTGAGCATTTTATGCAGTTACTGCTTGAGCACAGACTTACAGTAGGAGATCTTTAATTTGGAAGAGGGGAAAGCCCAGAAAGGGGCAGGGTAGCTGCTGCTATCAGCAGAGCCCTGGTGATTGAACTTTCCTAATGACTGGTTTTTCCTTTCCAGAGGTTTTTGGAGGCTCCTCACTGACGCTCCTGTGCTCCCACTTGGACCCGGTTTTCCAGAGTGAAGGGAGCCTTCCCCTCGTGTAATGAGTGTTTACCCAGGGGTGCTGATACTGTCAGAGCCTGTCACTGCAGGACCAAAACCAGGACTGCACGGGCCCTGATAAAGGGGCCAGATGTGCCACTTTAATTAATGCAATTTGCTAAACACTGGAACAATTTAGTGCAACGTGATAGCTCAGCAATCTTCGGGGCCAGGAAGCGCCATCCCCACGGCATCCCCAGCTGGCCCAGCTTTCTTCTCCTCTCTGCCATTTTCATACATTTAGAAACCGAAAGCATTTGCAGGGAGCCACGACATCAAATAACGAAGGGAATGGAGCCTTGCAGGCAAACACAAAGGAGGGATAGGGACGTGCAGCCGTGGCAGGGGACAGTGAGTGCAGGGGACAGTGAGTGCAGGGGACAGCACACGCACAGCCCTGCACAAACAGAGCCTCACACACACAGCCCGGGGGAGAGCCAGGAGACACAGACAGAGGGGTCTGTAGGAGCTGGGACCTTCCAATCCCCCAGGCAGAGCAAACACGTGCTCAGGGTGTTGCACAAACACCCTGTACCGCATCCCCAAGCACCCCTGACACCAGGAGAGCATCCCTGCCAGGCTCCACACAGCCCCTCATCCTTCCCCTCCCAAACACGGGCTCAGCCCTCACTGCCGGCTCCCTGGCACTTCTGTGTGAGTTCTGCAAGAAGCACAAGAGCTCCAAAGTTTCTGGGTTAGACACTTAAATCCTCTGGGATTTTTCTACTTAAGAACTGGAGGAAGTAAAAAGAAACAATAATGAGGGAAAAATTAAGAATTTTCTCTAAAAGCCCACATGTTTCAGGGGAAGTGATGGGAAATTAGAGGCCTGTGATAGATGGGCTAATTTCCCTAACTGACAACCCAGACAGCTCCTGCAAAAAAAACTCCCAGTGTTTGGGTTTGATTTGTGTTCCCCCCTCCTCTCTGTACATAAGTTCAGAGTTGTGTGTGTGTAATTCACACTCTCAGAAGGCAAGATGTTGCTTTTGTATTGTAATGCACACGTGTCTCTCTCCCATCCACTAACAAAATGCATTTGTCTGGAGGAAGGCAATTGCAATAAGAAAAAGAATTTTGAACAAACTTTGGATTTTTCCAGGTTTACACCAGGCCAGTTTTCTACCTCTCCCTGAATGCCCACACCATCCAGTTATCAAACAGGTTTATTCCATTTTGGGGGAGAAGTCCTTTCATGACAAAAAAGCAAATTGTCATGGGGAAAACAGTGGGGGAGGGAGTGGTGGAGAAAGAGTTTCTCCCCAGGTTTCACAGTCAGTGCATGGCCAGCACCTCTGGAGTGGAGCATCTGCAGAGACAGCTTCTGCCTGGCACCACCAAGGGTGGGGTGACCTGAGAGTGGAAATGTGACCAGTGTTGTGCTACAGCTCTGGGATCTGAGGTGGAGCAGAACCCCTCGTGTCCTGCCTCAGCTGCCATGGCAGAGGGAATTTTACACCAGACTCAGGTGTTTATAAGGTGGTGGGTTTCTCTGGTACCTGCCTCGTAAAAGGCAAACTCTGTGCAAAAAAATTGTTTTCAAAATCCATGTTGAAGAATTTCATGAGAACACTTCGGTTCAAGACCCCTTTCTGTATCCCTGCAGATGTTTTCTGTGCTCTCCAGCAAAACAGTGATTTTCAGGTGTGCTTTCAGTGTGACATGATGCAATTTTTCAGTTCTAAAGGAATCTGATTTCCAAACGTACTTCAGTTCAGTTAAACAGATTCTCAACAAGAACCCACTCCATTCACCTAGTTGTTCTAAATAAAATGGAACACTTTTGGATCCCCTGAACTACTTTTTTTTCCTAGGAAACTGAACAAAATCCCCAAACTGTTGCTTTATGTAGGATGAGTGCGCCATGTCATTGACTCCAGCAGTCTCAATCCACATCAGAGATCTCTGATATTCAGAGATACAGAATAGAGGAGTCTCACCCACCATGCAGAAATGCCACCCACCCAGAACCAAGCCCAGCCCAGAATCAAAAAAGACCTGAATTTGTGTCACTTATTTAGAAAAATACCTACGCTTCTTGCTTGTTTCTTTATTTATCTTTTTTTAAGTCAGCATTTTTAAACTGAGGACAATTAAAAGGCATCAGAGTGAAGATGAGCAGGAGCATTGCCCCCTTCCAGTCTCCTCAGAGAGGGGAATGCTCTTGCTAACTTAATAAGTTTGACAACCTTTAAATATAAACAGATGATGGGAACTGCTGAGAAATCTTTACAAGAAGAAAAAGAGAAAAAAAATCAAGTTCCTGGGAAGCTGAGTGAAGGAATATCAGCCCTGTCACCCCTTTCAGCACTGGACAAATGAGAAGGATGAAGGGACATAATTAGATCTTGGGAAGTAGCATGGGCTCGCTGGGGAGGAAGAGCCAGAACAGCACCAAGGTAGAACATTTAATGAAAAAATCATATAGAAGTCCAAATGTCTCTGGCTGACCCCTACCTGCAGTTCCTGCCCTCCCGGGAGAGCAGTGTCCTGGGAAGAGGGTGGTGCTGAGGGGAATACCCTGTCCCATGGCCTGCCCTGCCCATAAAGAGCTGTCACACCACACCAGGGAAACGACAGCAGGAGGTGAGGATTGATTTGGGCACATCTGGGACCACCCCTGTGAGAAGACAGAGTGGGGCGGAGATTCTGCTTCACTCGGGTCCTGCTTGATGTCAAAGACCTGGGATGGATTTAGGTATGGAAATTCCTCTGTGGTGCCTCAATCCTCCTTTGCAGGTGGCTTTAAGCATCATTGGAAATAGGAGGGAAGATCCTGGGCCACTTGTTTACATTAAAAGGCCTTTTTGGGCCATAATGCTTGTTTTTGTTGACAGAAATGATACCTGTGAAGTCAGGACTGTCTCCGTGTGTGGCCCTGCACATACTCGTGTGTGTGTTTTGCTGCATAACACAGACTCGAGCCTCCAAACCGACTTTGAAAGCCAAATCTACAAATCCTTCCCTACACCACCCCACCGGTTTCAGGAAAATGCTACCTTTAAGTAGGGATAGGAAATTAAAAGAAATTAATATATTACTACACAAGATTAATTAATAGGCTAATGTGAATACATTACTTAGGATCAGTAAAACCCCAGATAACTTTTTATGGCTGAGGAAATATGGTCTAAAGTGGTTTGATTCCAACCCAGTAAAACTAACATTCATTAGGGAAGCTGATCTGGCCAGAAAGGTGCTGAGAGGGGCTCAGTGCCAGCAGCTACCTGGTAATCACAGGATGGAACAGGATCCTGTGCTCGCCAGGATGAAGGACTTGAGGTTACAAGATCATAAAACACAGGAGTCCATAAAGTTTCTGAGTTGTGAAGGCAGCCCTTAAAGTTAATATCACGCAGTATCCGAGCCATAACAACAAGTCACCTAGAGCCATTTATTATTCCTTGAGAGTCACCCACATTACCCATATTCCCAAAGTCCTTTAATGTCTCAGGAACATTCCTCTTATCTAAGGATTTATGGGAATATTATTGCATCTTAAGGAAATACCAATCAATTACTCTAATGCTAATTCCTGCCATTTTAATAACTCTCCCAAGGCACAGACTGACCATATTTGACAGTGGAGCTGTTAAGCTGCAGGAGATGTCATTTCCTCTGGGTAATTGGACATCGTGCCAGTCCTGCTGTCGATAACGGCTGCATAATACAACTGTAGTTGTGTGTTAAATTGCCATGTATTTCATATTACAGCCCTGTGTTATCCTCTAAACATCCTCTGGAAACCTTTTTACATGTTCTTCTGTGCAGAGGAATGGTTTGACACCAAATTCATTGTGTTTCCATCTTAACTAGAGGGAATTAGGTGCTGACATTCCCCTGAAGTACGACAGAAGCCAGGTGCTTCATCGCATTCAGCTCTGAAAAATTACTCTCTTCTTCAAAATGGATATGTAGCCCTCAATGTTTTTAAGTTACAGCTGACTATTTGTCTTCTCTTGCTTGTTTAAAATGGATGGTTTTCTTTTTCTTTCAAGCAAACCAATACATTATATTAAAAACCCTGAAGAAATTACCTTTAGGTGACTTTGAAAATCCAAGCCCAAACACATCACAGTGATTCCTTAGGAGGCACCTTATGTCTGTGAGTTATACTTTACCATTTGACTCTGAGCAGTATCCATCCATCTCTTCATTTCTCTCATGCATCAATGGAACAGCTCTTTCCTTAACGACCACTTCTGCACGCTGCTCCCTCCAGCACCCCTCTGCAGCAGGGCCTTTTGCTTGTCAGTCATTAACAAATTAATCCTGCTCTCCTGGACTGCTGGATTTCACTCCTGGCACCACTGACCAGATGGAAAGTGACAAGTGGAGTGAATGGTGGCACCTCTCCTTCTCCTAATGCATTAGGTGCCCTTCAATGAAAATGCTCTTTAGAGCAATGAGCAGCTCCCTCCCAGTGCTGTGACACTGATCAATTCGGACCAGGGCACTTAGAGCTCTCTGTGCAGGAAAACCAGGCTGGGACACAGCAGGTGTGGGCTTCAGAAATGAGGGGGAGGTTCACTGATGTGAGAGACCACACTGTGCCTTCCTTGTCTGCTCCATGCTCTGCTCCCTTCCTGCTTATCCTGGCACCCCAACCTTGATCTTTGCTGACATTCATGCACAGGGCTTTTCCCTTCCATGGACAGAGGGTGTTGAGGACTTGCTACCTCTTTTCAGGTGGCTTTTAATTTAACACTGTTCTTTCTTGTCCAGGATTAATAACTGCAGACCCTTCTTTCAGCTAAGGATTTCTGGGCTTCTAATTGCGCTTACTTGTTGCTTTGAACTATAATTCTTGCTCCATACCTTATTTTTGAAATGAAGTGCTCCAAACTGGAGACACCCTAAATAACAAGGAAAATAGTCTGGAGAAAAAAGGTTATGTGGAGACCTCAGAGCAGCCTCTCAGTATCTGAAGGGGCCCTAAAAGGAGGCCAGAGAGGGAATTTTGACACGAGCCTGGAGTGACAGGAAAAAGGGGAATGGCTTCACACTGACAGAAATAGATGTTGGGGAGAAATTCTTCCTTGTGAGGGAGGGGAGGCCGTGGCACAGGGTGCCCAGCTGAGGAGTGTGGCCCAGAGAGAGCAGGGCATGATCTGCCAAGGGCACGGCTCAGCCAATGACTTTGGGATTTCTCCTGCTTAGGGAGGCAGCCACATGTAAGCATCAGCAATGAATCTCCTCATTCTTTAATCAAATTAGTGTCAAACAAATTGGGTTTTGGGGGCCCCTCCCAAGGTTTGCTAACCCCCTCACCTCTGCCTTTGTTTCATACACCAAGGGCAGAAATAGGAGGAACATTTTAACTACACGCCTCTTCTCTCACATTTTCTTTTTTTCCCCCAAGGACAGCGTGTGGGACAGGCTCCTCTCCTCCATTGCTGTTTTACCTTCCCCTTTAGCCGTGGGAGGAGAGGTGCCCTTGGGAAGAATAACCAGGAAGGGCCAGGCTGCCTCTGCTGTTAACTCACTGCTGCTCCCTGGAGTTAACAGCCACAAACCCTGCCCTGGCTCTGCACAGGAGCCTTCAGGCAGAAGAGACAACACAAAGCTGAGGTGTTGGCCGAGCCCTGTTGCACCAGGTGCCATCAAACAAACAGGAAGGGCTGGCTCTTGTTTGATTTGTGTGATCTGAGCTGAGCAGATCCTGCCTTGAGAGGGTTCTGTGAGTCACCAGCAGCCCCGGGGGCATAAGACACTCTTACACCACTCCATGTCCGTGTCCACCCACACGGAGCAGCCCTTCCCAAGCTTCTGACAGCTGATCAAACCCTGTGCCCTTTGAAAACACAGGCAAGCAGCTGCAGAGGCTGTAGCTTAGGGTGTGCTCACAGTGATCGGAGTTCTGCAGGCAACGGGAACGCCCAGGAAACACAGGGCAGCTCCTGGAGAGCTGCAGAGCTGCTCCAGCTCGGAGAACCAGGGGAAATCCAGCCTCTCCGGGCTTGATGGTCGCACAACTTAATTATATGTGAATGGTGGGAGACCCCACTGTCCCGACACGTGTGTGTGAGCAGCAAGGGCGTGTGGAGGGTTCCCAAAACTGAGAGTGCCCGTGTTGTGCATCTGAGGCTCTCAGAGCACCCAAAGCACTGCTCCAATACAGAACAGGAGTGGAAGTTAGCACGGCTGTGCCTGCTATTAACGTTTAGAGGGTAATCTCCCCAACACCATAAATGCTAACTACTCTGGCATGCCCTTGACAGCTATAATTGTCTGTAGCCCTGTAAAAAATAACAGCCATCTGGCAGAAAGTGCTGCTGCTGGGAGAGCAAAAGGGAGATGGGCACCAGCAAGAGACCAAGCAAATCCCCCAGAACAGGTTACCTCGGGGCTGTTTGACTGCCTGGCAATCTGCTCCTGTCCCTCTTTTCAGCTGCTTTCAATGTCATGGGAGGAGCAGCTTCCTGTTTGAGCCTTTCAGCCAGCACAAGACCAATGAGAATTTACTACAGACAAGCAAGCAGAAATCCTGTTTCAGTGCCTGACCATGCTGTCAGTGAAGACATTTTATGTGTGCTACTGAATTCTGAAATATCCTCCACAGGCAGGTAACATCCACCCCACCAACAGAGAGCTGTGCAGGGCTTGTCCAGCCTGGCCTTGGACACTCCCAGGGCCAGGAAACTTCCAGGGATGGGGACCTACACTCACTTTGTAGCAAGGCAAAAGCCGATGGTGCTGCAAGGGGAAAGAAACAGCAGAGCACACCAGGCAATATGATCTCCCATAGATAGTCAGTGTATCTATGGAGAGATAAATACCCACATTATCCCATCCCGTCCCATCCCATCCTGGGCTTCAGCGTTTTATAGAAATGAGTTTGAGGAGTTTCCCCATCTCTTCCTGGTGTTTGTTTGCACTTAATCCCCCATATCCCAGCATTTGTCCTGGCAGCAGGAAGCAGCTCTGGAGAGGCTGTGGAGGTGCAGGAGGGCTGGGGCAGGAGCCTGGGGCTGGCTCCTGTGTGGGGGATCCCTGTGCTCTGGGTCAGGTGTGGGGTGCTCTGGCTGAGCCCCGTGGGGATTGAGGCCAGCGCAGGGCTGAGCTGTACCTGGCTCCCTGCCTGCACCTCCCTAACCCTGCCAGACTAATGAGCACCCACTTCACACAAAGTATGAATAGCAAAAAGGGGGAAAAGGCACTCGAGACAGAGAAGAGTGGGACAAAAGCTGTACGTATTTCCATCAGCCTAAGGCCAGGACATAACAATAATCACTTTCCCAGCCCAGAGCAGGAGAACAAGACCAAGGGTTTCTTCTCACAGGGGCTGAAACAATAGTGACAAAGGGCCACACAAGGTCAATAACACTTTGGCAACTCCTGCCAGCTGAGGAGCTGGTCCTGATCTGTCATCTCCCTGCTGCTCACTACCAACTACAGCCACGAGGCACAGTCCACCTCTGTGCCACCGAGCTGCAGAGCCCTCCCCGTGCTCAATGGGACACGGAGTGAGCTCTGCAGCATCCCAGAGCAGGGCTGCTCCCTCCCTCTGTGACTCCAGATTGTCACATCCCTGTGCCCCACCCCTTGATCCCTTCCAGAAACTGTAATTCCTGCAATGAAAGCACCCAGCCTTTGTGCTCCTCATTGCAGCCACTTTCCAAAGTCTGCCAGCAGAAGAAACACTTCAATGTTTGCAGTGTGAAGGACCTGTTTATTCTGGTGCTGGGTTTCTCTGGGGTGAGAGAAAGCTCTGGGCAGCAAGGGATTAGGGGGTCCATTGCGTCCTTTGCTGGTGTTGCCCACCTTTGGCTGCCACTTGCATTCATCCCACACTCGGGGTCTGGGGGCATGGAAACAGCCACCCCACTGCTCCTGGGGCACCACTCTTCCAGGAGCTGCTTTGAGCAGATTTGGGGGGACAGTTGTGCATGGGGAGAGGGGCTGAGTGCATGCCTGTGTGGGGAAGGTAGGGCAGGGGGGGAGGAGGGAAAGAAACAAGAGTAAACATGAGTTGGGAGGGTTTTCAAAGCCAGCAGAGGGCCTGGAAAAGGACAGGCTTTGAAATCTGCATGTTCTTTTAACTTGGCCTCTGATTTGAAGAGGCCCCCGAAAGCCTGGTAAGCCTCATTGAACTTGAAAAGCTACAAGCTTCCTTTCTTCCCCATGTGCTTTGTCTTCTCTTATCTCATTCATGTGAGACATTGCTCCCTCGCTGGAGAGAGGAGCCGGCCAAGCCCTCAGCGCTGCGGAGCAGCAGCAGTGCCACATCCAGCTGCAGTGCCACAAGGAACAGCAGCAGTGCCACATCCAGCTGCAGTGCCACATCCAGCTGCAGTGCCACATGGAACAGCAGCAGTGCCACATGGAGCAGCAGCAGCAGTGCTGGGGAATTGCACAATCACATCCTTTCTGTGACTGTCCTGTGGGGTTTTGCATAACTTTGCCTACTGCCATGATATCAAATACCCTGTTCCCACTCACCGAAGGCTGGAGGCTCAGGGCAGAATGTCCTGCACTCTGAGGAGCTCTTTGCAAGCTGAGCCCTGTGCTGAACCAGACAATCCCAGGATCCAGGAATGACTGCAGTGCATGTGCCTGAATGTGTTACCAGGTTTATCAAGGCCGTTGTTACCTTCAGTGAGCACAAAGGTGCACCCACCATTTAGCACTGCTTACCCTACCGGGAAGGGGAGACAAACCCCCCAGGTGTCCCAACACACCTCGGGGAGAGTATTACATGCCAGTTACAAAGAATCACCCTTGTCCATGTCATTCTTGAGAGCAGGCATTTGCAGCCAGATCTTCTCCTGCAAGCTGCAAATAAAACAGAAAACTTACAGCCAGGTGGGCCTTTTCTGATGAATATTGAGCTAAAAGGCTGCTTCCTGCAGCACTTCTCCCACTCTGAGTGGGGAGAGGGTTTGGAGACTCTTGATAAACAAGTAAAAGCTCAGATATAATGAGAAAACCTTTTGTGACATAAGGACCTCTGCATGTCAAGTAAATTCATTACATACCAGCTTGACTGGCAATCTGACGGCCTGCAAGTGTCTGATGCAATTACACTGAGGTGGGGGAGACTGTACAGCTGTGCTTCCCTGCTCATCAAATAGAGCCAAAGTAACAAAAAGGGGATGACAACAAACTGAGCCTTTCCACTGGGCAAGGCAAGGCCCGGCGGGGCTCGAGGGTTCACGGAACACTTTGATCTTGGAGTTCACAGGGTTCACAATGCAGGGAGGGTTCACAGGCTTTTCCTCAGAGACCTAAACCCGTGGGGATTTCTCCTGACTCCTGTCCCTCCCCTTCCACGGGGAGAGCTATTAAATACACAGAAGGGGACTGCAAAGCCCACTCTAACCATAAAAATTGGGGACAACTCTGGTAAATTCAGTATATTTACCCCAATCAATCAAGCCCGGTGTGTTTTTTCACCTGAGCCTCAGGCAGGGGACTTTCCTGCTCCCCTCCGAGGGCAGCACTGCCTGAACACATGGGATAACCACAAGAGTGCAATAACCACAAGAGTGGGATACACCACAAAGGGAACAGTAAATTGCCAAAGCCTGGAGTGAGCAGGTACCCGAGGAAACCCTGTAACATACACAGATAAATAGCATCCCATAATACATTCAGGCTCAGTTTAAAGCAAGACTTCCTTCCTCCAATGGCTGGGAAATGAGCACCAAACTCCCACCCATGCCCACCTTCCCAGTGTTTTGGTGCACCTTAATTCCACTCCTGACTGAGCAGGGAGGTGAGCGGGACTGGTGCTGGTGTGTGAACACCAGTTCAGCCCAGTCCCACCTCAGCTGTGGCCAGGGGACACCTGGCTCCCACTGCATCCACTCCAGTTACTTGTCTGGTCAAGAGAGGGATCTTGCAGACATTGTTGTCCACTTTGATGGGACTTCTGAGGATTCCTGCCTGTTCGGGCCCAGGTGAGGTCAGTGAACTTCTTGTTTCTCCTCTTCCACTTGAGGATTTCCTGTTCTCAGCGGGGCCGGGCCTGGGCTGCCTTTCCAGCTCAGGTTCTTGCCTTACACCGGTAGATTTACACCTGCTCACCTGAGCCAGCCCTGCACTCCAGGGGCTGCGGACGTGTGCTCTCTACTGCAGATTAAACTTCCACTTAAACTTTCACTTTAAACCTTTCCAAAATGATGTGAGATAACCTGAAAATTATTTTCTGAGAGGAAACAGCTTCTGCACAGAATATTAACCTCTTCCTCCACTTGAGACAAGCCCTGGGACCTGCATGTTCCTCCCTCTGTTACAGCACTTTGAGCCCCCAGCCCTGTGAGCACCAAAGGAGCCTTTGGAAGGAAAACTGCACAGGAAAAGGTATTTCTTCCATGTGCAAGAGATTCTCTGTAATAACACCAAGCAGCAGGATGAAAAGATTGAATCTAAACTGCTTTTTCAGGGTTCCCTGTTAGGACATCTCACACGAGTAGTGATGCCTGAAGAGAGGTACATGCTGGTATTAAATTTTCCATTATATTTAATTTTCATTAATTAACTTGGAAAAAGTAGCAGCATGTTTTTCTATTTACACACAGCTATTTGTGCTGTATATTGGATTAGATGATAAGCTGCTTCTACTAAAGTTATGGCAATAATTTAGGGCTCATCCAACTCAAGAGGAAATTCCAAATGAAAAAAAGAAATTTCATTTTAACTGTGGATGAATTAATTGTGTTTGGCTCTGAAGGGTTGTCTCTCTTCATTATTTTAGTTTAGGCTGGATTAGATTAAATTAGATTAGATTGATGGATGGGGGGAGGAATGGAAAGACAATATATTCCCTTTTTAAGAGTAATGTGCAAAAAAATTGGAGCCAGAGGAATTTCACAAGAATATAAATCTGAATAAACTGAGACAACCACTGGACTCCAACCCTGAAATAGCTAGAGATTTATTTTCAGACATCTGTAATTACTTCCCCACACCATGTACTCCTTTGCAATATTTCTGTAGCACAAAATCATTCATATTGGAAGATATCCTAGTGGATCTCTTCCTGAAAAGTTCAAAGATTTTCCAAACAGCAGCATTTGGCAGCACAAACCTCCTTGGCTCAGGAGATATCACTGCTTTACAGACTTTTTCTTTGCTGTGCCTAAGTTTCAAATGATTTTTTGCTAACTCAGAAATACATCTGTCTGCTCCTACACAGAGGGAAAAGGATTCTCTGCAGTGAGACAACATCTAGAAGGCATTTATGAGCTCCACCAAGTAGCTTTCCAACTCTTCAGAACAAAGTGGTTGACTTGGCTTGGAAACTCAGCCAAATAAAATCTCAGAATTCCATTCAGTTGACTACAATTGTGAGTTTATGAAAGAAAATCCATTCCTCTACCAAAACTGGGCAGTTTAGAAGCAGGAAACACCAGCTGGGATTTCAAAGCTTTGATTTTTCTTTCCTTTTTTTTTTT
>WEKY01042813.1:237755-260511 GCA_013390045.1 Picathartes gymnocephalus
TTTTTGCACTGTGCACACTAGAAAAATCTCCCTCTGTCCAGACTAATCTGAAAAACTATCTGCAATTCAAAAGGTGCTGAAAATTTAGTCCAAACCTGAATAATTAATACAGACTCACCTTCATGATCCTTTTATCTAGTATTTAATCATGTCTGAACACCAGCAAATGCGTGCTACTGAAAGAGGAATGGTGTAACTAGTCCCAAGGCAGCCTTACCTTGGGGTTTCTGCCAGGCAGGCATTGTTTAGCAAAGGCTGAGCTATTTTCTGTCCCAGTTCAGCTGTTTCCTTTGCTGCTCACTTCTTTGGGAAGATGTAGCCATGGCCTCTTCTGCTGTGAGCCAGCAATTCCATAAATTAATAAGAGCTGGGTTTTCTTACCCTTTACCATCCAAATACTGATAATCTTTCCTTCAATGAATCCCACTTTGAAGCCAGAAGATGAGATGGCGTAAAACTCAATTTATTGGCTCTGAAGGGATTTAGATTTTTTTTTAAAGATTATTAAGAAGACCTTTTCTCTAGAAGTGAATAACCCCACTCGTAGTTAACTTGCAGTGACTGTGGATGGGCAGAGCTGAAGGCTCAGGATGCCTTGCTCTGCCCTGCCAGAGCGAACATTCACCCTCGGGGAGGGCTGGGAATGTGCAAGGCAGGGATGGAAGGGCTGCATGGAGGGCTGAGGTGCCACAGGAGGGGATGGGGTCCCACCAGCAGGGAATGGCACAGACCGGGACTCCTCCCCATCACCAGCACCTCCCAGGACTGCTGCCTCCAGCAGAGATTTCCTGCAGGAGGAAATGCCGTGGGAGCCCCAGGACAATCCGGGGCTCAGGGACACCCAGCACTGCCCGTCCCTCCGGCTGACACCGCTCGGCTTCTCTCACTGCCACTCGGAGCTGCGGCTTGAAAACCTGGGCTCTTGTCTAGACAACACTTGCTTAATCTCTGACTCACACGGGGCAAGGACTTGTCGTTCTGTGGCAGGACCCTCTGCTTGACAGAGGAAAATCCTGCAGGATTCATGGGAATTTCTGCCGAGCAGATGGAGGGAAACGCAGTGAGAATGGTCCTTAATTAAGATGTTTTGTCTACTGTAAGTCAGGCTATCTGCAAAAGTACCCGTGGAGCAGATGTGTTTGATCTTATCACACTTGGTCCTGCCACAGGCTTGTTTAAGGCTAATGAATAAAAAGATCGATTTCTTGGGATGAAATGAGGGAAGGAGGGATGACTTGAGGGGAAATACTGAGTATTATGACTCAAATACTGAGTTATATGTTGAGTCATACAACTTGTCACACTACATAAATAAAATCCATACTTTTTATTTTAATGGGATTTCTGAGACTTTCACACTTTTTGGTAGTCGTGAAGAAAGAATGAGTTTCACTGGATAAAGCACTAGCTAAGGTTTTTTTTCCCCAATGCTCAAAACTATGTCTTTAGTGTGATACATTAAAAAGCCATCCCTGCCCCTGGGAGATGCATTATCTGGGAAAACCACCAGCAGAACTGAGCTGAGTCCTTTTCCATGCCTGGAATCACAGCATTACTGAGCTTGGAAAGCACGTCCAGGATAATCAGTTCCAACCTGTGACCCATCACCACTTTGTCAACAAGACCAGAGCACTGAACGCTGTGTCCAGTTGTTCCTGGGACTCGTCCAGGGACAGGAACTCCAACTGCAACTTCAAGGTGGAGCTGCAGCTCTCACGACCAGGAGCACAACCTCCTTCCTCTGTCTGTAGCACCAAGAAGGCGTCATCTCTCTGACCCTTCTCCTGCCCAAACTGAAATGACCTCAGTGGAATCACATTCTGTTTGTGTCTCTCCTGTTCTCCGCTCCTTTCAGCAGCAATTTTGCACCCTGGCCCAAGAACCCCTTTAAGCATGCAGGGAACAGGTCTGAAAAACAAAGTATCTCCTTCTTTTCAAGGAAATAATTTTGCTGACCCGCTCTGCTGTTCTTGCACTGCTTATTAGCATGGCTGAAAAGCTGGAGAAAATTTGGCAACCAAGGCTCTCAGAGCCCTGTCATGTAGTGAAGCAGGAGGTGAACATCACAGAGCTGAGCACCTCACAAACACGGGGGAGGATGGGGAGAAGGGAGGGAGCCAGGAGCCTCTTCCTGGCACTCCGTAAGCCCCAGCTCCACTGTAGCATTTGCTTTGCTTTTCCAGCCTTGAAAATTTTACTCTTTCAGAGCACAAGACTGTTCTGAATAGGGAGATTTGGTTTTTAATCGAATTATTTATCTTCCATGTTTTATCCTTTGGGGTCCAAAGCAGGGAAACCAAACATTACAACATCTCTATTCTGCCAGCCAGGCTCTCTGGAGACCCCAACAAGCTGTTGCTGATGTGTCCATCTTACCAGCAGTTATTTCTGGAAGCCTAGCACCTACATAAAGTGTTGCTGTGTGTGTCAATTAAACCCGACCATGCAGACCAAGCCCAATGTGAAACCATACAGGAAATGAAAAGTTAAGCTCCCTAACACCTCCTACCTGCTCTCCTTTGCCCCGAGCCCCTGGAGCCACCACTAACGCTCCAGAGAGGCTGCAGCCACTTTCTCCCCGCTTTTAGAGGGGCTTCACCACCTCCTGCCCCTCCCCAGAGCACAATTTGCCAGAGCTGTGTGGTCTGGAGCCAAAGGCTCTGTGTTGTAGGGCTGGGCTTGAAGGTGAGCTGGCGCATGGCAAACAGTAGCCGTGGGGGTGATTTGCTCTATTTTTTTCATATCATATAATTCTAACCCCTCCTGTGCTCAGATGTGGAGCCAGGCCACATGTGCCCACCTGTGGGAGGGGGGCCAACGCTCCCAATTGTGTCTTTTCCTCCAGGGAGAGACCTTTGCTTCTCCAAAGGGCAGCAAGTGCTGCTCCTCTCGGTCATCTCCTCAACCTCCACGCCATGCCCAACAGGCAGGGAAATCTTGGCTTTCCCCTTTGGGCTGGGGTCCTGCATTCAGCCCCCTCAATAAAAACCGAGGTGCAACTTGTCTAAAACCACCTCTGGCTGACACACAGCCATCCAGATTTTGGGGAGATAAATCCTTGACTACATTCCAGGGGACTAGAATTGGAAGGCAAGAGGCTGAACCTCGGTTTTTCCTCCAGCTTTGACTCCAGGATGATACACCCTGCTTTCACTCCATGTCAGGCTGGTCTGTGCTCCTGCACCATCCTGGGGACAGGGACTGGCTCCTCTCAGCTTTTTGCCCACCAAAAACCCCTTGTCTCAGCTGGAGTCAGTGGGAAGACCTGAGCCTCTGATATGGAACAGGGAAATCCTCTGCTCTGGGAGGCTAAACAGCCAATTTACCCTTCAGGGAGTTTGCCCATTCCTTCCCAAAATCAGGCAGAGATTTATGAAAATCTTAGCAGGGTAAAAACCAAACCAAACCAAAGCAAAATTCAGGTGTTGAGCAATCCATTTCCTATGAGGGAAACAACTGTTTTTAGAGGCATAAGTGAGGCAGATTTTCTACAGATGAGGGGAAATTCTTCATTTTGTGAGTTGGAATTGGTTTTTTCTTTTCAAGCAGGGACGGGGAGGGGTGAAGGAGGCAGGAAATGTAAAAGATTTTGAAAACATGAAATGAATAGGTCAAGACACATCATTTTGCTGAACCAAAGCAGGAGGCAACAGCTTGAAATTGAAATTAAATAGACCACCTGCAAGTAAAGGAGAGGAAGGAGAGATGGGGAAGAGGGGAGGGAGGGTCAGCGCTGGCATGAATATAAGCCACACATTTTTTAAAAGCATCCGTCAGTGAATTATTAAAGATGCTTGTTTCAGGTTTGGACATCTTGGCAGTTGTGGTGGGAAACATGCCAAGGCACATGAGCAGGGCTTGAATACTTATTTTTGAATTCCTGGCAGACACCTTTCCACTACTCTAAAACACCAACTCCAGTGAGTGGTTGGAGGAAAAGCTCTCACTCTAGGACCGGAAAAGATCTCTGCTCCCATCCCGAAGCCCGCAGTGAAGTGCTGGACGTGACAGGGGTGTTTATGCAGAGGGACGAGTGTGTATTTGAAGCATTATAGACTCTCTTCCCCGCTCTCCATTTTAGCCTGTCCAAATTATCCACACAGAATTCCTCTTCCTCCCGCAGGCACACACAAGCGCTCCTGCCCTCTTGGCTGGATCCTGCATCGGCTCTCTGAGTGCCAGCTCTGAGCTCCCAGCTCCCGGCTTCTCCTCCACCTGTCCTGACCTACATCTCATCCGTCCTCTCTCCTTTGGGCTTTCTCAGCAGTCATCTGTCCCAGGGCCTCGGGAGCATCTCCCCAAGACTCCTCCAGCACATCTCTCTGGAGCAGCACGGCGCTGATTCCTGTGCTCCCCTCCCAGAGACAATAAACCCTGCAGCTCTGAGATAGGCCCAGAGCTCCTGCTGGAACACTGGGGCACATTCCCGGTGGCCTTGGCACTCCTGCCTATCTGTCTGGACCATTGAACCCCGGGCCTGAGGCTCCACATGCTGCTGTAAATCTCATTTGAGCCAATACCCCTCCCTCGTTCCCCCGTCCCAGTTTGATCAGCATTTTGCAATGGGGAATGAAGCAAAGCCAAGCTTGGTGGAGGGTAAATTTGATCCTTCCCCATGACAAAGCAAGGGAAACCACAGACTCTGGCTTGAGAACAGTGTGGAGCAGGCAGGAGAAAGCTACAGGCGGATGGGACAGAATAAATCCAAGAAATTGCCAGAATATTTGTAAATAAAATAATAACCAGTGAAGTGAAATAAGCTGACACGTGAAATGTGCATGTTGATTAAAACAGCCCTGGAGACCATTAAACGACAAAGTCACTGTTGATGCCAACAAAACCCCAACCGTAGCCCTGATGCATATTCATGGCATCAGAACAACGTGGGCCGTGCTAACGAGGCGCTGGGCTTGGGAACAGCTCACAGGAGCCACGGGGAGACTGCTCGGTGCCTGACAAATTTGGGAAGGCTACAGGCGTTGAAATCTCTCTTTGTTACTTAACAAACATGGAAGTAAGGGAATGCCATACCTCTTGTTATGGAAATAGCACACAGTGCTGAGGATATATGATAAGTCTAGCAGAGAATTACAAACATTCAGGACTGATCCCTTTGAAATCTCTGGGAGTTTTGCCATTTATTTCAATGGGGGCTTTACCGAGCCCTTACAATGGACGTAGTCATTTATCTGCAGGCATTGATGCAGTTCCCTTGGCCTTGGCAGCCCTGCTCCTCACGGACACCTGGAGAAGGGGTTCATGCTCCTGTGGGGCAAACATGGACTGTCATCACCCCCTGAGTAAGTGGGTGAGTGCAGGGATGGGTCACAGTGACGGGTGGAGGGAGGGACATCCCATCACTCCCCACCCGCTCTGCTTAGCCATCCCTCTGTGCCTTGGGCAGCTCTGTGTCCTTCCGGCCACAGCATCCCAGGGACATCACCGCCACCCACCGGTGCCAGGCAGGTGCTCCGTGTGCCCCCCAAAGGGCTCGAGGGCCTGGGTGAATTTCATCCCAAATAAGCAAAGAGTGGGCAATGGGTTTGAGATGCAGCAGGCTGTGTAAGGGCACGGGGGTGAGTGCTGGAGGGCGCCAAACAGACAAGATCCCTGAAAGGCTCCTCTCTAAGGACACTTGGTCAGGTCCCCTCTGAGGGCAGGGGGCTGTGGTCCTTCCGCACTGCGGTTTTGGTTGCAGCTGACTGAAAATGAAGTCAATTCCTCCCTGCACTGCCTGTGCCAAGGTCCTGGTGCCTCCCATCTGACAGCAGAACCCTAAAGGGAGGGACAGTCGGGCTTTATTCCATGTACCAAGACATGAAAAGCCAAAAGCTCAACCAGAACACCCAGGTGCTGCTGTCCAGAGCCTTGTCCTAACAAATGCCTCCACTCCAGGAATGACACCACTGACCTGTTTTTAGGGGTAACTTTGTGGGTCCTCCACAACAACGTAACAGCTTCACCCTACAACACTGCTGTTTGCACCCTTGCAAAGCTCAGTCCCTGCTATTTCATCACCAAATATGTTATATGACTTCCCTCCAAAGCCCCCATTGCAAGACTTAAATCTAATCTACCTCTAGCATTTCTTGACATGTTTAAGGTGCCCACTTGTTTACTAAAACCAAAGAGGAACCAGTAAATTACAGAATTACACTGGATGTTAAAGGAACTTATCCTAAAAAACTTGCTCTGTTGCTCAGGTTAAGGTTGGTATCTCCAACCACAGCTCTTCTGTGGAGAAAGGCACTAGAGCAGCAGAAGGTTACCCGGGTATTATCTTAATTGCGATTACTGCCTTTGACCAATCTGACTATTACCAGGTGATTTGTTCAGCCAGACACTTCTATTTCCCTTTATGACTGATTGAAAGACACCCAGGAAGAGGAAAGAATAAATCATTGGGGATGGAGGGAACAAAAAATAGCCATAAATCTGCTCTGCCACTTTAAGAAGGAGCAAGTGGGCCGAAAGCATTTAGGGAATAGATTTATTCTGCCTGTATTTTCCACCTCGGGAAGTCAGAGCTCCCGGTGGGGCAGGCAAGAAGATGGAGCAAAAAGAGCCGAGGACTCACAGCAGAAGCTGCTGACGTGAATGACAGTTTGCTGGTGGGAATAAAATGTTTCTTGTTTGTTCCAAGACAGAGATAACAGAGTCAAGAGGTCAAGTGGTGTGGGAATGCAAAAGCCCTGTGGGTAATGTAGCATGATAAAAAATGAGGGATGCAGGGCACGGGACGTCACTGGCACAATAGACCAACTGGCCATTCAGAAAGAGCTCAGATCTTGTCTGTATTTAAATATTGACTGATAATCTCATTCCATTACCTCGCTGTCCAAAAGGCATGCAGATACCCCCAGCCCACTGTGGTGTCCTGAGGGGCACGTCCTGTGTTTGATGAAGTACTAATTGGGGTGGGGGGAGACTTGTTCTTTCTCATCCATCAATCTCGTAGTCATATGCACAATTAACGGAGCCATTTAGCTGCCCAGGAGTGACCAGCACACAGGAACTGACCCGAAACCTGCCCAGCCCTGCCTGGCAGCAAGGGGACAGACAGAGCTAGAGGGGAGGGGTGCTCAGGGCTCTGCTGGCATGGCCTGAGGCTGTGGACGTGGGAATCCACAGAGAATCCACGTCCAGTAACATCCCTCCCTCCCCTGGATTTGGGAATGGGGTTGCACTGCAGATGCACTGACAGGAAAGTGGAGCCAGTCTGGATCCCAGGGAGAGTGGAGGATAGGGAGAGAAACGTGAAACCAGCCAGGAGCTGTGGGAATCCGTGGCAGGGAGAATGTTATATAAAAATTAACCCTGTGGAGGTTCTTTACTTACTTTTCCCCCTTTTCACCTGAGTCAGTTTGCTGATCCCGTTTCCATTTTTTTGTGTTGCACCTGCAAAGGGCAAGGACGGACACGATGAACAGAACCATTAACTCTGGAGGTTAGAGGGGTGCTGCCTGAGCCCTCAGGCTTTTGCTGCAATGGTAGATCATGGTGAAGTCTCAAGATGAGGTAAAACTTAATTAAAAGAATTTCTCTCCATAGGAGAGCATGATGCAGGGTTTGTTGATGGGATAAATAACCTTTACCTCCAGGTTGCCAGGAAGAATTTATCTCCAGTTGGGAGTGATGGAAAGTCAATGTCTGCTGGCCAGAGGCTGCTCAGCCTCCATCCTCAGAGATTTTAAAGTCTAGACTGGATAAAGCTGTCAGTAATCAGATCTGACCTCAGAGCTGGCCCTACTTGGAGCAGATGTTGGACCAGAGACCTCCTAAAAATCCTTTCAGCCTGAGTGATCCTATGAGGCTCATATCAACATTTTCCCAAGTTACCAGAGAATGACATTGGCCTCTGCAAAATGGAAGCAACCATTTGAGACAGATGGACATTTCCCAACCTAATACTCTTCAAAATAAAAACCACGGCAATTTTTCTGAAAGAGTGGAAACATTCTCAGGGGAAATGCCCAGTGATAACTCTTGGTGTCCTAAGAAGAAACCAGGAGCAGTTTTGTCTGGGCTGGCAGCTCCTTGTAGAGGCTCCTGGCTTAGAGACAGCAGTGCTAAGCATCAGGCTTAGCTCCCTCTGTCAACATTGATTTTAACATCTTAATTGTTCAGGGCCACGAGCGAGGCTGGCAGAACGCTCAGCCATCATGTCACTTGTGCAGCAGCAGCTGAGGACACCTGGTTCACATGGGGTTCAAACCCGGTTTGAACCCACTTCAAGCCCCAGCCACCAGCTCCAGCTTTTTCAGGAAGGGGGCTGCTTCCTGCCAGTGTCCTGGTTCTGTGGGAAATGTGACCCTTCTGAGCACTGCCCTGGCAGGTATTTCTGCCTGGGATTACCCCACGGACACGAAAACCTTCCCAGCTCACATGGGCTGAGCTCAGAGCCAGTGGTGCTGCACTCAGGCCACTGATGGAAGAGTTGCATGTCCTGTAGCAGCCAGAGTGACAACATTCCCATGAAACATCTGACCAACAGAAGTAAACAAACCAAAACCCCCATTATTAACAGAGAACAGCAGTGCTGGCCTTCAATAATTGATGCGCCAAAAGCATATAAAAGAACCTCCAATGATACATTATTAAAACCAGCTATTTGTAAGGTGCTGTGAAAACAAATGTAGAGAGGGGAGCTGAGAGGGAGCCTGAGGAAAGTGAGGGAGAGGCAGAAAAGGAAAGCGAAGGCAGCAGAGGTGGTGGAGTCTGTCCCACACCCCACACCCAGCCAGGGTCTCACCTGAAGGACACCCAAACCCACGTCCAGTGAATGTGGGGATGGCACAAGCAAAAGTTCTGTCTTGATTCAGCCAAATAAATTTAACCCTCCTACATGTTCAGGAAAGGGGAGTGTGATTTCTCCCTCTCCACTGACTGATGAGGGAACCTGGGGATTATTTTGCCTTTTACTTTAGCTCCTAACTTAAGGGGGGACTGAATTCAGACTTCTGATCCAGCTTTTTTGTTGGGTTTACTTGCTAAGCCCCCGAATTAACACGCGCCCTTCATAAAGCCACCGAGACCACGAGGGTGTGACACTGGGGACAGCTGGAGGACACACATGGCAACTCCTGAAGACAGTCAGGAACATTTGAGGTGCTTCTGGGATTTTCCTTTGAAGGATCTCTCTGTCAAAATGCAGATTCATTTATGTCAAAACAATTTGTGGAAAAGAGTTGGTTTTGACAAATTTCTTCTTCTCAAGCTTCTTTCACAGAAAATTTTGCAGTCATCTTTCTGACATGCTCAGGTTTAAAACACCTGGCTTTTTTAGGGCAAAACCAAGTTTTCCACTCTTACAGAGTCTCCTTTGGACAAGTGATGTCATACCAGCTACAAAGACCTCCTTCAGGGAACTTTCTGGCTCCAGACAGACTAATGGGGATAAGGGCACACAGGGATATTTTGTGTTGACAAAATAAGCACTTTCTTCCTTGGAAGTTGGCTGCATCATTTATTTAAGCATAGTCAATATTTAATGGAGTGCTAACATGCACATTAAATGTACTGTGAGTACTCTTGGCCTGCTGTCCTGGGTTGCAGAGCAGCAGGAGCAGCTCTGGAGTAACCCACGGCAGCTCTGTGCTGCCACACCTGGGGAGTCTCTTAGGGCCATCCTGAAACACTTGTTATCTCAAGAGCAGGCACTTCGGGCTCAGCAGCAGAGGAGGTGCCAGCAGAGCAGCTGTGACCAGTGAGTCCCTGGGCTGGGGTCCCACAGCCTGGGAACCTGCCTGAGGAAAGCTGCCCTGGGCACTCACCTCTGCTCGGCCCCTGGTCACCTGGGCTTCCCAGAGCAGGGACTGCTCTGCTGAGAACGTGCTTTCTGTGAGGAGGGGAGGGCCGGGGGAGAGGGGCTTTTTAAGCCCTTGCTTTGACTCCCTGTAACCCCACAGAAGGGCAGTCGAGGAGGATTAGGCACAACCACAACGTGGGCTGATGACCAGGTTCTCCCAGAACCCTCCTGCCTGCTCCCCTCTCTCCTCCCTGCTGTGTCCCCAGGACTGCTCCTTCCCACTGCACTGGGACTCTCCCCAGGAGCCGTTTTCTTCTCCAGTTGTTTCCTGCTGTGCCACGGCTGATGCACATCCCTGCTCTGCCTTCGTTGGGAAGTTTTTCCTCCTGTCCCTCCTGGAAAGGCTTGTTTTGTTGCCTGAGCAGGAAGCAGAGCATTCAGCCTCGTGGTTGCCTGCAGGGATGCTCAGACATCGCTTACAGGAGTGTGGTGAGAACTGCTGGGAGTCCAGGAGGGATTTCAGGGATCTTGCATCACCTATTTCACTGCAAATACACAGATATGTGCTATCTGCAGCCACCTCCTTTGTGCTTTATATAAACCCAGGAACAGGACACCATGTTAACACTCAGCCAGCAGGGTTGGAAAATATTTGTCCCCTCAGCCGTGCTTTGGGCACATCTCCTTTGAACAGACCTGACATCACCCCCTTTATCACCCGAGGAGCCAGCACCTTGCTGCCTTGGAAGATGTTTAGATGTCCCGTGTGTGTCAGCAGCTGGGGGACTCCCAGGGAGAAATTTGCTGAGTGCCAGCACGCAGCAGTCCTTGGGAAGCGGCCGCAGGAATCAGGGAGGCACTGGGGCTGGAAACTCCTCTCTCCCCTCGTGGCTCAGATCACTGGAAGGGTCGAGGGCTGCTGACTTCCCTGTGGCCATCCAGCCAGTGACACCTAAATATTTTCTTTTTCCAGGAGACAAAGGGAAGGAGGGCGGCCTGGCTCTTGTCAAGTGTGGAGCTGACAGCTTTACAGCCTCACTGGGGAGAGGAGCTGAAAGAAAGAGCGTTAGATTTAATCTGTGCTGACAGGGGTGGGTGATGGGTATTTTTATAATGGAGGAAATGTATCGAACAGGGGAAATTAGACTAGAAGATGATAAGGATCTGAGCCTGACACAGCCAATTAATAGATGTTTACAAATGATTAAAGGCGATAGATAAAAGCAAATGCACTCCTTTTTACCTCATGCCTCTACATTGTTTGAAAGTGCCCCAACTGGTGGTGACTGTCGTGTCCCCGAGCTCAGGGCTCTCTCCAGCCCATGGCCAACCTGGAGCAGCTGGGGACTGCAGGCTTCTGCTGCAGCCAAATGCTCCCAACAACTGCAGTGCCTCAGCACAGCATTTGGGAGGGATCAGGAAGCCCTGAACAGCTCCAGACTCACAGTGCTTGGGTAAACAGGGGCATAATTCCTCTTTGTTTAACACGTGGGGAACATTTCTCTGCCTTGCACATCTCCCTGAACCCAAAGAGTCAACAGAGAAAACGTACAAGGTGTGTGGTGCAGAGGGGGAGTTCCTGGTACCCAAACACAGCATCCAGCAGCTCTTCCATGGAGAGCCCCTGGCAGCCCCTGGCTGCTCCAGGAGGGATCTGGGCCTCCCACAGATCCCACGTCACCTCTGTTGGAGGATGCTTGGCAGGAGAGAAGCGTGCTGCAATACTGAAGGCAGTGCCATGCATCGCTCGTGCTCCAGCAGGGAGCTTGGCCCAGGAATCCCTGCCCAGGTGACAGTGAGCCCACAGGTAGGTGCAGGCTGGGACAATGAGAAGGTCTGAATGGCCAAACTCCTTCCCTCGGTGTGCCTGCACTGCTGGGGGACCGTGCCAACTCCAGTGTAAACAAGGTCTTTGCAGGGAAAGTTCTCCACCACCAAAGGCAGCTGCCCGAGTGCCCCTGGCCAGGGCGTGGAACGGGCACAGCACTGCGCCCTGACCCTGGGCCTGCCCTGCTCTTCCTCTGCCACTCACAAGGGGCACATTCTGCAGAGCCCCAAAACGCTGGTTTGAGCTTAAGCAGCCAGAGGGATGTTTGGGATAATGTCCTTTATACCAAGTGGCGTGGATGCAGTACAGCTCAGCTGCTTGCAGACACTGAGAGTCCAACACTGAGTTCCCTGAGGTGAAGGGAGGAGATATTAAGGCCATTTTAGGAGACATTAAGGTCATTTTAGGGCACTGTCCTGCCAGGGCCACACACTCCAATGTGGCCAAAACCTTTAGCATGTGCCTCCGTGAGGTGTCACCCATCTCCCCCGGAATGCAGCTTTTCCCTCTCTGCCACCTCCCACAGGAGGGCCAAGGCCACCTTCACCCTCTGGGCGCAGCCCAGACACCTGGATTGCACTAAGCTGGACATGCAGCTTGGAAAAACTGTGGTGCAAATCAATAGTCTGAGCTTAGCAATACAACCGGGCTAGTCTGCTTTACATCACTCCCAAGTGCTAAATTCCTCAGAAACTGTATTTCCCAAAAGCCCAGGTAATATTTTCAGGGGTGCTCAGGGACTTAGCAACTTACATCTCATAGACTGACACTGAAATTTGGGCTTCAGCACCCAGATCCAACCAAGAACATGTGTGCAGTATTAGTCTGAGCTCCTGACTCCCAACTAGGATGTGAAGCTTATGGCTGGATCTGGGCTGAAGCATCTAAATTACTTAGGAAAGTCAGACTTTGGCTCCTCAGTCACCTTGAGGCTTTCTTTATATTTAACCTTGACCAAGTCTGTGACCTGCCCACAGGTTCTTCTCCACGTGAGAATCCTCAGCAGCATCAACGTTTATTTTTTAAATCCAATCCTTGGACAAGGAACAAACTCAGAGTCCTGAACACTACAAATACTAAAGTTCCTCTAACACTTTCCATGGAGCAGAGGTGTTAACCCCAGGACCCTGGCCGGGTTCCAACTCAAGCAATTGCATTCAGCCTCTAACACTCCAGACTCCCTCTCCACTTTCTGTTTCATTGTATTTTGTCCTTTGCTTTGCCTAAGCCCTGTGATTTTATTAAATCTCTTCTATTCATTTATAAACTTATTCCAGCTCCACCAGTGGCAGAAGCAGCAGGACTTGCATTGTTCCTCTCTCAGAAAAACAAATACAAAATTATAGTTTTTTCCTGTTAATGTAATCTTTTGATTGGCTCAGGTTTTACTTTTTCATTCAGGGTAGAGTTGAGATTAAAATATTATGCAAAAAAATACCAGAGGAAGAGGTCATTAGAAAAAGAAGTCTGATGCTTGTGAATCAGTCAAAATCATCAGCAAAAGGATGTTGATGATTTCAGACTCTGCTAAGAGCTGTCTACCAAGGCAGCAGGAGATTTCTCACTTCAGTCTTGCCTGATAATTAATAATAATAATTGATAATTATAAGGAAAATTAAAATATTCCTGTAGGTAACACTGTTTCTTTTAAGAAGGGGCATTTCACATCGCAGCGATCAACTGCCTTTGCAACCCTTGACAAAACCAAGCATTGATTTGATTTGCTGTCTGGATGGAATCACCACGGACCCACACCTGAGCTGCCAGGGGCACTGCCAGCCCGCGGAGCCCTGGGCATGGCAGGGACACCCCCGGCCAGCGGTGGGGATCGGGAACGGCCAGGATGGGAGGAGCCAGGGAGAGCAGGAATCATCCCGAGACAGCTGCGGATATCGTGACACCTGCTGAACCTGTGACACCTGAACCCGTGATACTGCTGATATCGTGATACCTGCTCATCCCGTGATACTGCTGATATCGTGATACTGCTCATCCCGTGACACCTGCTGATCCGGGATGCTGGCAGCAGGGACCTAGCGGGTCTCACGGAAAAGTTGGAGGTCTGACATTGCAATGTCGGGAAAGTCAGTGAGTGTCCCTGTCTTCCCAATTCCGTAAATCTGAAGCGACTCAGAAGCTGCAGGACCCCGGTGTGAACGTGGCCGAGATCGCGCTCAGGGCTTGGCACCAGAGCCGGGACTGCCCCGGGCCAGGCGCGCCCAGCGCGGTGCTCCAGCCCCTGCATGTCCTGCAAGGGCTTTGGTAAACCTCTCCTCGCTGAGGAGACGAATGCAGGACACACAGCGATCCCTCCCTGCGGGGGACACAGCCATCCCTCCCTCTCCCTCCGAAAGGCACTGACATTCCCGGGATGCCTGATCGCTGGTGGTGTTGAAGGCTTTGAAGTGAGGTACTTGAGCAGTCTATTTTGACTTCCCCGGGTGACTCATGCTCAGCTCCGTATCTAAGATGGCTTTTCATCTTCCTTTGACTGCTTCCCAACAGTTCCATGTTTGCTCAGCCTGCCCATAGACTGTAACTTTTCTGTTCAAAGTTGGCCCTTCGTCCCGAGGGTGGATGAGCAGCTTCCTAACTCCAAAGGGGTTCAATGGTTCAGGCAGTGTTTCTCAAGAATAGCGGTGCCTAAAGGCGTTTTCCTATCAATGGGGCAAACCTTAACCCTTCGTCGAGCCCATGCAGGGCTCAGGGAGGCGGCTTGGGAAGCTCAATGGGAGGCACTTGGCCGTGACACTGCAGCTGATCACATGGCAGACGGCATTTACACAGAAAATCGGGAGCACGAGGGAGGTCTCTACACTTTTGTTGTGACACTTATCATAAGGATATAATGAGGTGGCAGAAATAACTTACAAAGTACAGCCAAGAAGAGGATTTGTAGGAGTCATTCTAGACTTCTGTCTCTCACCCAAACACCTGAAACACCCCCACAAATGCTCTATTTTTATAGACTCACTCGTTTGTACCTAATCCCATGTGGCTCTGCAGCCTGTCAGGATCCACCCACAGTGCCCCATCCGAAAGGAGCAGGGTCCTGACTCTGCCCCAGAGAAGTCGGCTGAGGTCCCAAGATCCAAATTAAGAAACACACACACATTCACAGAGACCTTCATCTGGATGATTTCTCCTGCCTTCCACACGCAGCTGTGACATTTCACACCACTGCATGTTACAGAAATGTTACAGAGCTCTTCCCAGGACAGGCAGAAATTAAATAATCAAATCTGTTACAGTGAGACTGGGACATGGGAAAGAAAGGAGCCAGGTGTGATTAATGATCTTTTTCATGGAGGCCTTTGAGGAAACCCAAGAAATGCCAAACTCATGGCCAAGCTACAGCCTGGAGACATCCAGAATGGGTCATTCCCTAAAGCTCTGCAGGCCACATGAAAGCCTTAGTTACAGGCTTAGCTTTGGAGACACATGGCAGCTTCTTGGAAGGGAAGGGGTGTCATCCCCATGTGCACAATGACTCACTAACCCTTCCCAAAACACATCCCTTCTGCTCCAAAGCTTCACCTGAAGAGCACACCTCGGCATCTCCACCTCCCTCTCCCTTCCCTCCTGATCTCCCACCCATCTACTCCAGGCTTAGCAAAAGGAACATGCACCTCACAGGGAGGGAAGGAAGGGTCAGTGGCATTCCTGCATTGCCATATTTCCAGATTTTGGGCTCTGTGTCAAGAGGGTGAACCCTCCTCCTCATCCTGCTGCTGTCCGTGTCCCTTTGGCGCTGGGGAGATTTGTTGCAGGATAATTCTCAGTGAGCATCTCCCCCCAACAAAGCTGCCCCCTTTGGATGTGGGCAGATGATATAGAAAATGGGTGGTTCAGGCCGATTTCATGAGGCCTAATAAATCTTCAGTAAATTAAAACTCATCCCCCTTTCCTCCCCTCCCTGGGCCTTTGTCTTGCTAATACACATTAAGCCCTGCCTGGCTACACACTTTGAGGCATTTCGGAGGTGAGGTCTGTACAAAGCTGCAGATGTGGGAGCATTAAAGGACCTTTGGCCTCGGTGTTACCCATTAACATCAGCCATGCCAACACAAGAATCTCACCATGGTTCTCTCCCCTCAAAAGGGCTCCCAAGTAACAACCTCGCCTTTTGAGGCGGGAACAGAAATAAAAGAACAGAAGGAATGAGCAAGAAAGAATGAGAGAGGGACCTTCCAAAAGAGGTGTTCCCTGTAAGGCTAATTTTGTCCCTAAATCATTGTCTGGAGCTGGTTGCTATTTAGAAATTGCTTAAGAAATCGGTGCACCTCTTTCAAGCCAGGCGATGCTGACACTCACACAGCACTCACTGATATTTGATTCATTTCTCTCATCTCCACTGACCGTTTCCACTCTGACCTTCCTACTTTCAGACCTTGAAATAAAGAGGACTAATGCAGTCCCATATTCAAAGAGCCACTTTTGTCCCATATTCAGGTTTTTATTCCTGTTCAGATTTTCTCTATGCTTTCCACCCCTCTTTAGAAATCAAAATCAAGCTGCCGCCAGAGCTGGACACAAAGTGACAGGCCAGAAATATCTCTGTGAATGTAATGGCCCTTCTGGAGTCTCCCCTTTTGCCCTGGTGCCTTCCGTAGTCCTTTCCCTTGGAGCAGGCTGGTGCCCCACGTGCTTGCATTCCCCACCCAATCGAAGGGAAAATGCTACCAGGAAAGCCATGCAGTTAATGAACCTGGACATTTCCAGTGGGCAAGGATTGGAATGAAAGCTTCAAGGATGTGAACAATCCGCTTCTCTGTTCGGTGCCTTCACCGAGGTGCATTCAGGTGTGATTTTAACAAGAAGTAACAGCTCCTCTCCCCGGGTTTCTCAGCAGAGGCTTTGCCTTCCATCCCTTCAAGCACTTTGGCTAAAATGTAAAGAGAAACTTTGTGGGCCTATGTGGGTGCTTTAGAAGTTGTAAGGTGTGATGAATGGGCTCTAAAAAACACAGATCAAGAGGAAGATAGCAGGGATGAAAGGACAGGCAGTTAGATCAGGCTAGACATCCTGGGATGAAAGGAAAGGTGAATGGGTAGCTAGATTAGACAGCTATGGGAAGTGGAAGGCAGGAAATCCAAACTTGTAGGTGTTTATCCTAAACTCCAGATCTGCACCTGTAAAGGCTGCTCTCTCACTTCATTTTCATTCAGTCCTTTCATAAGCAAATTTTCAGCTCGGTCAGGAGGTGCTCCTGGCACAGGGGCCGTGAGCATCAAAGAGGAATGAAACAAACTGACCAACCAACCTCAGTTATAGCCTGTATTTTTTTTGTTTTTTTTTTTTTTTTTTTTTTTTTTTTTTTTTGTTTGTCTCAAAGGAAACTGACTTTGTTAAGTCTCAAAGGAAAGCTCAGATCTCCAGTCCATTTACATTTTGGGGCAAAGGCACGGCTCAGTTCTCATTCTATCAGGCTGGCTTTGTCCAGCCCAGCGAGAAGGGATGGTGCACTTTGAACAAGCGGCGGTGTCGGGGGGCTCGGGAGGATTAGGCTGGGGTTTATCTCTGGAGCGTGGAGCTTGTTAACTCCGGCCTGTGGCTGCAGGCAGAGCTGGGAGCCCTCCCCGGGAATCAGATAACCACCATCACCTCTCCCTCGGCTGCCGGGAGCGTGGAACCTGGCAGTGTCACACCGAATAATGGAGCGTTCCCCCGCCAAATCCATTCCCAGCAACACCCAAACCACTTCAGATGTTTATCTGGCGCTGCTCATCTACCCCAAAAGCACAATGAGACTTACCATGTTTCTCTGCTTTCCTGGTGAGGCTGTTTTACAACAAAGCTCTTGTCCCTTGGGGGTCACAGGACTATTTCCATATTCATTTCTCAGTGTAGCCATCATTTCCCATCACGTCAGGGAAAGGCAGCCGCTCCCTCACCCTGTGCAGTCCTCAGCAATCTGGGCTGGGGAACAGTGAGGGGCTCAGAAATCAGGTGAGGAGGCACACCTGGGTATTTGCTGCTTCCCTTTGCAGGACTAAACTTCTGGGCAGCAGAGAAGTGGATCAGCAGTGATGTAAAATCCACTCCCTTGGGTGGAATTTCACACCGACAGCTTCAATTGTCTCATGGTTTTGTGGTGGACCTGACTGTGCTGGGTCAATTGTTGGACTCGATGATCTTAGAAGGCTTTTCTAACCTTAATGATTCTGTGATTCTCAGGTAAATGTGTGCATTACTTTCAATGTTAAACTTTGAATAAAAGCTAAAGTTTTGTTTCCTCCACACAAAAATTAGCAGAACAGCACTTTTTTGCATGAAGACCTTAATAAAAGTATTTTTCAATAGGTAGCTGAAGCATAACAAACTATGTAATACGTTCCATTTTTGCCAGTAATTGGGTTGTGTGTCATCCCCCTACGGCTCCATCTACACATCAAAGATTCCTGCATTTATTTCTATGACATCGATTAGTTTTATTCCAAAATCACTACAAAGCCCAAAGTTGCTCAATACAGCTGTTAAGGCATAATAAAAAGTCATAATATGAAGCAAAGCTGCTTTCCTTTAAAGCTTAATCATTTTAGCCTTAATCAATTAGGCTTCTGCACGGTGAAAGAAAAGATCCTCCTAAAGTCTAAACACCTCCTGGAGATGCCTCTGCTTGTCACCATAAAGGTGGTGAAAACCAATTACATTTTCTTAATACTTCAGTTGTGTGCCAGGTTTAGGTAAAGAAAATTACCTTTTGGCTGTCTGGAATCAGTTACCACTCTGACAGTGAGCAAACTCTTTTCAGAATTTGGCTCCTCATCTTTGACCTGAAGAGGAAAAATAGAGTTTTGTTGCCAGTCGATTGTGGTTTTCACTCCATTAAATCAAACCAGGAAAGGATGATCCAAACGATACTTTAAGGACTAACATAAAAACTCTGAGACGAAAAAATCCCAAAGAGGAAAAATATGTGTTTCACTGTAAGTACTGTAAATCTTGCAGTGTCTACAGAGCAGTACCTCTTGTATGAAAGAGATGCTGGATTTGTTCTGAAAACAGGTGCACTCCATCTCTAACATCGACCTGGCCTGTCCAACAGAGATCCCTGAGACCCATGGCCTCACCCTGCTCAAGTCTCCCCCTTGATTTGGAGCAGGACACAGTTCCTTGGCACAAACAGCAACCAGCCTTTGAACATCCTGGCAAAGCCTTTGGCTGTGAGGGAGGGGCGTGCTCCAACCTGCTCCGCTTGAAGGGAAGCACAAAACTGTTATTGACTTCAAAGGCACTGGGACTCAGCCCCAGGGTGGAAATTAGCTTCAACATTAATTGAATTAAAAGAGGGGGATTCCCTTCAAAGAACTGCCACTTCCTGGGCCATGGGATGAGATTTGTGTTGAGCACAATCATAACTAGGCCAAAACACTGGAAAACAGGTGCTGAATCCATTGCCTGGGCAGCCCAAGATGCAGTGGAGGAGAACAAGCACGTGTAAGAACTCAGGGCAGAGTTTGATTTGCCTGGACACAGCCCTGCTGAAGGACAGAACTGGGCAGAGACCCCTGAAAAGCACCACGGCTCCTGGGGCTGGGAGTGGGGGCAGGACCTCAGCTCCTGTAGGCAAAGGACACCTGTGAGCATTTCTGAACCTTCATCATCTACAGATAAGGTGAAAAGGGAAAATAAACATGAATTCAGTACAACTGACAGAAACAGCTGGCAAACTGCAGTCCCCAGGGCTGGAAATGCCACTGGCACCAAGGCTTGAAATGTCCCTTTATGAGGTGTCCAAGAGCCCCAAAACCCTGAGCTCTGCCTTGTCTTTATGTGCTTGCCACCTCCAGGAATGTGTTGGGGCAGATTTTGGGTAGGATACATTCTCTATTGAACCCTACCCCTCCAGGAAGGATTACAAAGTCCCTGATATCTCTGAGATATCTCTGCATTTTTGGATGTGATCTCCAGGTCTTTGTCACTTTAATCCCTCATTTATACATATCAGGACCTGTGGGTTGGAACATCCTTTCCCAGTCCTGATAAAACAGGAGAGTTTATAAATAAATAAAGCAAAAAGGATCTCCAACCATCACCCATGAGCTGGCTGCTTCCCTCTTCCTTGCCCTGGATCCTGCCCTCCCCTTTCCCAGACATCCTCTGCAGCACTGAGCGGGACCAGGAGGCAGCAAACTTCCACCTCCCTGCTCATGCAGAAAGAAATCACACTCGGTTTCCAGAGTCTTCATGGCCTGGCTTTATTTCAGCTCTGCACATTGTTCTGGCTGGGGAAGAGGGGGAGGAGGCAGAGATGGGGCATTGTTTGCAATTCAAATGGCTGGACCTCAGGAAAAACCAATAAATTTAAGTCACTAGAGAATTCCAACAAGGAGGGCCACTTTCTCAAATAGGAAGCCTCCTCCCTGTCGGTGGGGGCTGTTGAGGAGCCACTAGACAAGAGAATAACTAAGCACTCGTGGGGCTGAGTGCTTTTCACTCAATGAAGTCCAAACCAAACAGATTCCCCCTTTAGGGGATGCCTTTATCCAAACACTCTGAGCACACACAGAAAGGGGCTCGGTGCCTCTGGCTCACCGTGTTTGCTAAGTCAGGCCTGTTCTCCTCTCCCCCTTCCCTGCCCAAGGCGGCTGTGGGCTGTGGCTGCAGGAGCTTTGCGAGTGCACCCTTGGCACATCAGCCCCGGGGGTGATGCTGGAGGAAAGGGGATGTGAAAATTCAATCCCCATTCATGCACCAAGTGTGGTGCAGGAAAAAATTTCACCAGGGCTGGATTTATAGGTGAGGTGGCTTGTACCAGCTTAGTGTTTAATTTTCAGTTCAGCTTTAACTGCTCTTTCTTTAGGAGGATTTAGGGATTCCCATAACTCATTCCAACCGGCACCCCACGGTGCAAATCCTGTGCCTCCGCTACCTCACAGAGGTTCCCTGGGCTGAGGCAGATCTCCGTGGGGTGAGGAAGAGGAAGGCTCCTGCTGCAGAAGAGATTCTGACACATCCCCTGGGATATTATCTAGAGCTGCTCAAGGAGTCACTCATGTCCAGCCGGGAGTGCTCTTTGTGCTCTGCCTGCCCCACACAGCCTTCGCACAAGTGGGGCACAGATAAAGGCTGTGAACCACAAGACCTTTTGACACCACCCAAGTGCTGGTGCTGGGGCATCTGATAAACCAGAGAAGTCTGGGAGTGGCTGTCAGTGGCCCGGCCTGCGGTAGGGCATTGCTGAGACTATGGAGAAGGAAATGAGGAGGTTATGGCCCCCCTGTCCCACCACCCCATTTTGGAGATCCCTAATTTGATGCTGACTCAGTGACTTAGGTAGGCTGTGAGAGCTGACATGGCCAGAGCAAGGAAAGGGCCAGGAGCTGCAGAAGAATGAATGCAGCTGAAGTGATGCAGCTCTGTAAGAGCAGCCAAACCCAGCAGCACCCCAAGGACTCTCACGACCTCTGACAGGAGGAAAAGGTCTGAGGTTGAGTTGGGGCAGATTTAGGTTGGATTTTAGGAAAAGGTTCTTCCCCCAGAGGGTGCTGGGCACTGCCCAGGGTCCCCAGGGAATGGGCACGGCCCTGAGGCTGCCAGAGCTCCAGGGGGATTTTGGGGGGTTTGTGCAGGGACAGGGCTGGGACTGGATGGTCCTGTTGGGTCCTTTCCAACCAGCACATCCTGTGAATCCATGACTTGCACCAGTGCATCCAGTGCTGTTTGCTCCCCTCAATGTTTCCTGCCTTGGCAGTGCCTCAGGTCCAATTCAGAGGCTCTTTTTTACCTGTTCCTCTGGTATCTCCATTCGTGGCAGACAATGAAAAGCTGCCAATGACTTTACAGTCAGTAGTAAAATAGATTTATAGGAGGAATTCGATCTATAGTCATGGAGATGTTTGGAATGCAGGAACCACTTAACACCAAATGCTTAATTCCCTAAGGGTTTATGTATAAAGACAAAAGTTCTTCTGCATTAACTACAGAAGAACATTTAAGGCAAAGATGGTAAACTGAAATCAACTCCTGAGCAGATGCTTTTGTCTGGAAGTTAAATCAATAATAAGGCTAAAAATTAATACAGTTTATTCCATATTGGAAAAAATCAACCCTGAATAAAAGGCGCTTTAGTGATCCTGAAATAATCCATGAACTAGATCTATACTATATGAAATATATTATATATGTTATATGAAATATAATACAGGTGTGTGTATATATATATAATTTTTTCTTCATACTAACATTTTTATGTGACTGGGGCACTCTGAGCTGCAAAGAGAAAGGCTCTCTCTGAGCAACACCTCCTTTAACACCAGGCAAGCCGGGCTTATCACCACCCAGCCGTCTCCAGGACTATTCTGCTTCTGTTTCCTTCATTTTGCTGTTCCTGGACCTTATTAAGGTAGGTGTGAGGGGGTGGGGGACGACAACTCAGCCCCCATTGTTTATGTCTTGCTGGTAGGATGGGAGACTGAGAAAAAGAAAAGCCAACAATAAAGCAAAGCTTTAGCCCAAAGAATGCTTTTATTGCCACCAGGAGTAATTCAAACCTTTTGTGGTGGTTTGGAGACAAACTTTATGGTGGTCAAGTCATACATTGCTGTTTGGATTTAAAAACCAGGCAGGATATTTTATGACCATTAATAAATGTTTGTAGCCTGCCTACGAACACGGGAGAGGGAGTCACACCTCTGGAGCTGCTCACCTGCGGTGGCCAGAGAAGGGACTCAGAGCCACCCTCCCCACAGGAATTGCTGCTGGATGCACTAAGGAAAGAGTTGCTTTTTCTCTTTTTACCCCTTCTCTGAAGGGCCTGTGTTTGCTGCTTCAGCACACAAGATACCAGGCTCAAGTTTAGGCCAGTTTAGAATCTTGCAGAGCTGCTCAGGATTACTGTGGCTCACACCTGCCCTCACCCTGAGACTCCAGATAGGATGCACTTAAATGCATGGAAATTACCTTGTCACCCAGTTAAGGCCCCTCCCCAGATTGCTGTAAAATGAGGGCACTGACTCCTAAAGAATTACACTTATGCATAGATTTTAGGGCCTTTGTGATGCTTTAACTTGACCTGCTCACAGCCCAGGTCAGGGGACCACCCCACGTTGATTCCTGCCTCAAGAGCAAGAGCTGTGGCAGAGCAAGAGTAGAGTAAAACCTCCTGTCCTGAGTCAACAATTCACAGCAATGAGGAAAAAATATTATATATATATATATAAAATATATATCTTTAT
>WEKY01042813.1:260702-370385 GCA_013390045.1 Picathartes gymnocephalus
TATATATAAATATATATCTTTTTATATAACTCCCAGTGTTGGGGTAGCAGTTTTTCAGAACTGCCACTTCTACCAAAACCAGGATTCCTTTTCCCCAGTGCCCTCCTTGGCCCCAGGACACTCTGCAGGCTCAGCTCGGTGTCCCCCGGGACTGCCAGGTCCCTCTCCAGGGAGCTGCTGCAGCAGGTCCAGCCCAGGGACGCTGAGGGCAGGGCCACTTTCCCAGCCAAGCACAGCGAGAGTTCCCAGGGGCCTTTCTGACCGAGGTGTGGGGTTTTGGGATGCTCTCAGACAGGAGGTGCTCGGTTTAACCAGAGCTTCCAAACCCTTTCCAGGGGCTCTTGCTGGATTCCATCAACAGCTCTCCTCCTCCTGCTCTGCCCCCAGACAAAACAAGTTAATCAAATGGGATTTGCTGCTTGGAGACTGAAGGAGTGGAAATGTATCCCTCGGTCCTGCCAAGGAGTGGAAATAGCCTGATGTAAACTTAATTCTTATGCGTTGTGAATAGCAACACACCCCGGTTATTATAATCACTGTCCATCAGTTCACGATGCACCAAATGCCACGGCTGGTGAATTCCATTTTATGATGCAAATGTAGCCAATCAATACAGGGATTTTGTTTGATCAGAGGCTCTTTTTCCTTTTTTTTTTTTTCCTGAGAAAAAACCCCTTATTTTGCATGTCCAGCCCCTCAGCTGGAATAGAGCTTCATAACTCCACCCACACAAGTGAGATTTTGCTCATTTACACTAGGTAAAAGACTAGCTAAAATAAAAAGGGGAAATATAAACTCCCTGTGCAGTCAGAGCAGCAGTTTGCCCAAGTCAAATGGCTAAAGGAGAACTGGGCATAAACCCTATGGGATGACAGCAAGGAATTTGGGGTTTGTGTATGTACATGGTTAGGAATGAGACAGAAAAGTCCATACATTTTTAACCACAAAAGATTTCAGTGGACAACATGGTCTAGCAGGAGCTTTAAAGGGGAAAAGCAGTTCACAGACTCTTCTGAATGCATCTCCAGTAGCCGGGGTTGTTAAGACATTCAGGGCTGTTAATGTGCACTGTCAGCCCATTGTAACGAAACCTTTAATCCTGGGCCTGTCAGACTTGAAGGAAAACTAAGGGCTGACAGTGCTGCAGCAAATGGATTTTCCTTCTCTGCTCTCATCGCCTCCCCCCTCCTTCCATTTAAAGTTAGAATAATATTCAGTCTATTCCTTTCAGGGCTTGCAAAACAACTGGGGAAAAAAAAGGCGGGGGGAAGTGGAGGGATGGAGGGATTTGTCCCAGCCTACATGGACAATCCTCCTTCCCCATATCCCAGTCTCCAGCCTGGGAGCACTTTGCACAGCCTGATCAGACCCAGCTGTCTGAGACCTCTCCTTCCTTGGCCCTGGTTATAAAGTTCTCGTGAGTTTATTTTTCTCCTCAAAATCTCTCTGTGAGGAGAAGCACAAGGAGCTACACAGAAAGCAGAAGGCAGCAGTGCAAAGTCTTGCATGTTAGCTTTTGTGTTTGGTGTCAGGCCCTGCCCACAAGAGAGCTGACAGTGTGACATGTCCACAGACCCTCTTCCTGTACGTCCGCCAGGCTCTTCATCACCCACACAGCCCTTACAGCCTTCACTCATGACATCCTGGGCTGGGATTTGAGCTTTTAAAGAATCACAGGTGGCTTCTGTGGTAGAGTCTGGCTCTGGAACCCAAATCTCCCCCCAGGTCTGCCAGCCCTCACTGTGTCTAACAGCCTGGGCTGGGTTTCAGCTCCAGAGCAGCCCTCTGGTCAGCACTGGGACATTGTTACCTGGCCAAAAGCTTCCAGCACGGAGCTGACCTCAGCCAGAGCCCTTTGGCAGGGTTCAGCCGGTGTCGCAGGCATGGTCCCACCTTCGCCCTCCAGCAGTGGCAGGGCACAGGTCAGGGCCAAAGGGAAGGTGTGCCCACAATACAGAACAGCTCCTCAGCTCACCTGAGCTCTGCTCCACCCAGCAGATATTCCTGATTCACAGCCAGGATGCTGGGAGGTAGGTACAGCCCAGCCCCCTTTACAGCTGGGAGACCCAGAACCAGACTGGTTACAGAGCTTGTGGTGCTCAGGTGGTGCTGCTTCAGAGGGGACAGAAAAGGGACTGCCCCGACCCTGCTGTGCAGGGCAGAGTCAGGCACAGGGAATAAAAGTGCTTTATATGTGCACAGGGAAAGCCAAATATGAGGCAGCTCCACCACATATTTAACTAAATCCACATGAGGCACTACAAGTGTGCAGCTTTTCCAGGAAAAATAGGGGAAAAAAGAGAAATCATGCTCCACTGTAAATAGCTGAGGTGGTAAAAGGTCTCTAGTTTAAGTGGAAGATCAGAGGGCATCAAAGAGTGAGCCTGGATCCCACCAGAGCTATGGGAGGGGCTGAGACCCTGGTGCAAGGAGTCAGGAATCCTCTCCCACAGGGCCATTATCCAGCAGGCACAGAGGATCCTACAGACTTCATGGTACAGTCAAACAGAGCCACGGAGGGGAGACAGCCGGGCCCTGGCTGGCAGACCAGCACCTCAATACCATGGAATAACCTGGAATTCTGCTAAAGCTGCATGATGCTGCCTCTGAGATAGCCCAAGTTTGGGATAAGAAAAGAGAGGAGTGGGGAGCACATCTCCAACTTCAGGGGGAAAACTTTACAATTTTTCAGTGGCCAGGCAGTTTTCCAACTAAAACTAGCACTTTAGAAAGGAAGTTCAATGGACATAAAAATGCACCTTGCATCACAGCTAACAGGAGCTTGCCCCCAGAGCAGCGCTTTCCCTGAGAGCCTGCTGGACCTGAGATGGAGCAGTGCCACCCTTGCTGTTCCCCACATGGAATTGCAGCAAATCAACACCAATTTCTCTGTCTGCCTGCAAACCTCTGACTGTAACACAGTGTTTGAGGGCGTTTGTCTCAACCACGTGTCCATCCCTGACACAGGCAGCAGTGATCCCTGGGAGAGGAGCCATGGGAAACACTCACAAACCAGGAGCAGGTCCCCAGTGCTCCCTGCCTCCAAAACCCAGCAGAACCGGGCATGGGGGAAGGGGGAGACAACATCTATTTCCTTATTAAGTAGTGTTCTTTCTCTTTTCCTAATCTATGGAAAAGTATGAAGGCAAAGAAGGGCAGGGAGGAGCCTTTCCTCGCAGCAGGGGATGCTGCCCAGTGCTGGGACTGCGGCTCTGCTGGGATGCTGTGAGCCCGGAGCTTCTCAGGGGCTTTGTAAAAGGGGACTCAAACCCAGCTGGAGGAGAGGCAGGGAGACCCGGAGGAGCATCTCAAGGTTTAAAATGCAAATTCCTCCACTTTATTTTAGGTGGAGGGGTCAGGGTTTGCCCATTTCTTCCTCTCCCCCGCTCCCCCCAGCACTCCTTCCCCATTCCTCGGGGGGTTTTGTTTGGGCAGGGACTGTGGATGCGACGAGGGCTTTGTGCTGCCCATTCAGCTGAGTGAAAAGGCCGGGGAGTCCCAGCGGAGGGAACAAACTTTTGGGGGTCAGAGCGGTCAGCTCGGAATAAATGCGTGGCATTGTGTGCATTAAGGACACGATCCCAGCGGGGTGCCCGGAGCCAGCACATACAACACCAGGGACTATTTGTGCAACACTGCAATACACAGGGCACAGGACTCCTCTCCCAGGGAAAATAGGAACTGCCACTGCAAACGTGCCTGCCTGCTCCTAGCAGTGGGACTTGCTGGAAATAATAAAACTAATAAAGCTCTTTTTTTTTTTTTTTTTTAAAATGTGCATCATAAATAAGGATGGATGCCAAGTGAGCTTGGCGAAAAATAATCCTGGTTAGAGAGCGGTGGCAGTGACAGCACAGCAAAGTCCCTTTTTATTGTTACTTTTCTCCAAGAGATGGACAGTTCAGGTCATTAAAGGCCTAAGATAGAAACAGTTTCTCTCTGCAGTGTTTGAAAACAGGCTTTTGTTTCCATGGAAGTGGCCCAGTCCTTTCTTGGGTTGCCTCCACTGCAGAAGTGGCCCTGGGCCACGGGGTGGGAGCTGCCGGGGCGAGGGGAGCCCTGTGGCCCCCAACAAACCCATGTGAAATCCAGCTGGAAAAGTGACACAAAGGGGCTGGGGAGAGGCTTCAGAGCCTGCAGTGCCCCTGGGAGGGCTCCACTACAAGGGCCCCCAAAGGAGGAGGCCAGCTGGGGAGGGGAGCACATCGTCTCCAGTGCTCCACAACCAAAACCCTCATAAGGGACTTGGGAGATGCCCCTGGTTTGTGAAATGATCCCCCCTCCATCTTCCTCAGTGTTTCCCACAGAGGAGCTTGTGCTCCCCCAGAAAGTGTCTTTCCTCCCCACTGACCTCACTCCCTTGTTTGCAGAGGAAAGGGGAGTTGGGTTGGGTTGTTCATTCACACATTGCAAACCAGGGTTTCATTAAATTGAAGGATTAACCCAGAGGACCAGGACCCTGGGACAATCTCCAGCAAACATGGTTTAATCATGGCCAGCCCACCATAGTGCCTGTGGTCTAGGAAGATCAGACACCTAGAGATCCCAAAAAGAAGCAGGATAATTTAACATATGCGTGTGAACTCCAGTCTCCATCACAAATGGCAGCTTCAGCCCAACCTCACTGGCAAAATAAAGTGAAAAGAAAAAACGAGATTTTGAGAGTGGTGAGGTTCTGGCACAGGCTGGACAAGGGTGTGGAGAGACAGGACAAGGGGGAATGGCCTGAAGATGAAGGAGGGTAGATTTAGATTGGATATTGGAAAGGAATTGTTCCCTGTGGGGGTGGTGGTGGCAGAGCAGCTGTGGCTGCCCCTGGGGCCCTGGCAGTGCCCAAGGCCGGGTTGGACACTGGGGCCTGGAGCAGCCTGGGACAGTGGGAGGTGTCCCTGCCCATGGCAGGGGTGGAGTGGGATTAACTTTAAGGTCTCTTCCAACCCAAACCATTCCATGGTTCTTTGATAAGAAGAAAGGAAAGGTTTTTATCCTGCAAGGAGACCAGCAGAGAGGTGAGAGCCCAGGTATTTGGGCATGTAAGGTTTGATGCTGATTCTTCCAGGACTAAACTTACCTGTAGACATCTACAGCTCCATGGAGGGGTTCTGACTGGAGAGCTGAGGACCCTTACTCTGTCCGTGTAAACCTGACCTCCAGAAAAACCGTAACTATACCTTAAAAAACACGACCAGCACCATCGGGTGAAATCTGGACTCTGAGAATGGCTGGAAAGGGCGCTGGGTTTTCACAGAGCTGCGGTGAATCTCTGCCCGTGAGCCTGGCACAGCTCTCTCAGAAGTCCCCCAGCGAGGGACACCTTGACTTCCACCCCCATTGTGCCGGACGCCCCTTCCGTTTCTGTGTCCACCCTGCTGCCTTTTGTGCCCGAGTGACACAGACTGATGGGGATTATTTCCACGGCTTCCTGGGGGACAGGGGGCTTTCCCTGCTGCCCTTGTTCAGGGACAATAGACCCATTAAGCGTCTTCCCAAGGCGAGGGGAGCGGGGCATACCTGGCCCCCGATGTGGGAATGGCCACTGCCCCTGACAGCCATTAGCATCTGAATGAGAGTGATGCCTGCAGAACAACAGGCAATTATCCCACTCAAAAGCTTGTAAGTGGCATTAATTGCTGGCCACAGACTCGGGGCTCTCTCAGAGTAAACTGTGTTGACAAACAGGATAAAATATATTGGATTTCCTGCAGGGGAAAAATTTGTAGGATTGTGCCTCACTGAGGGCAGGCTCCCCTTTGATCCTGTGCTGTCACACAGCCACCGAGAGCGGCGCAGCCTGGGCTGTCCGAGGGAGCCCGGCTTTGGCTCTGCGGCTCCAGGAGAAGCTCCAGGGGAAGGGGGAACACCTGCTCTGCTCATTGCTGGACTGCACTAGCAGCTCTCTGTCCCAGGTGTCTCTCGAGGCCCGGCTGTACCTTTTTGTACTCTTGCTCAGAGATGCAAAGCAGTGGCACAGCCCTGAGACTCAATCTCCTCTCAGTAAAAGGCAGAGGCTTTATGTCCCACTGCTCTTTGAATGGGATAAATATCCCTGCACGGCCCAGGAATGGGGAAGATGTGGGAACATTTCACAGTTGAGAGAGAAAAAGTATTTTGTTAATGCATGTTAATCTTTAAAAATCAACAATGCTGCTAAAAAATAAATGAATGCTGTCCTGTCCATTAGGTACTTGTAGAAAGAGCTAACACCTAACTGATTCCCTGGAAAATCACTCTCAAATGTTTTTTAACTTGGAACAAATGAAATTATTTCAAAGCTGATTTCGCACACGTGCAAGGCACTTCTTTCTACAGCTTCTTGCTGCAAACTGCAAGGCAATAACCTTAGAAAAGTACTGCAGCACTATTCTTTGCCCAGGAGCACCATCTCCTCTTTACTGCCTGTGTCCCACGGTCACACCAACACCTGGATTGTTCTGAGCTACCCGTGGGTGTCCAGACACAGGGACTGTCAACCCAGATGGCACTGGACAGAATCACAAGTTCATGGAATGCTTTGTTTTGGAAGGGACCTAAAAGTTCATCCCATCACACCCTCCTGCCATGGGCAGGGACACCTCCCACTGTCCCAGGCTGCTCCAAGCCCCAGTGTCCAACCTGGCCTTGGGCACTGCCAGGGATCCAGGGGCAGCCACAGCTGCTCTGGGCACCCTGTGCCAGGGCCTGCCCACCCTCACAGGGAAGAAATTTTTCCTAATGTCCAATCTAACCCTTCCCTCTGGCAGTTTGAAGCCATCCCCCTTCTCCTGGCACTCCATACTCTTGTAAATTGTCCCTCTCCGTTTTCTTGCAGGCTCTTCTGGCACTGGAAGGCTGCAGTTAGGTCACCCCAAAGCCTCCTCCTTTCCAAGCTTTCCCAATCCAGTGCACCCAGGAATCCTCCTGGGTCTTCGATTATGAACAGCCCCTCTTACTAGAAAAAGAAGAAAGAAACAAAATGCCCTCCCTGAAGCATTAATTCATACTTATTTCTAATTCTCAAAGCTTTAACAATTGAACAATTACTCATTCACTTGATCCAAGTGAAGATGAAACTTTCTCTGATACTCTTTTGCTCCACAAACCTGAACTTACTCCCTCTGCCCCAGCACTTCTAGAAGATTTCCAGTAAATATGGGTGATTTTATGGTTCAGAGTGAAAACCATGGGAAAAACTCTGGGTTTTGCTAATTTAGACCTCCAGCTCAGTACACACGTGTGGGTGGCCTTTTGAAGCTTGAGCAGCAGATCTTCTGCTAGAGCAGAATGGCTTCGTTCCCCAGAGTCAGTGGCGCAAGGCCAGCCTGCACCATCTGAGGACAAGCCCTCTCACATTTATCCCAGCACAAAACTCCAACAGGAGCTCAAGAGTCGTTAAGGCATCTGTGGAGAAAGCTTTGAAAAAGCCTGTACAAAGTCCAGTCAACTGAGACTGCAAAGCTTTGCCTGCAGTGTGAGACTGCACAGTCAGAAAGCCAAAATATTAATGCAACCCCCCAGAACATGTCTCTCCAAGAAAGACAGTGCTAAAAAAACCCAGCGTGGGCCCCAGCAAACAAAAGACGGACCTCATGTGCTGCTAATAATGGCCAATCATCAGGACAGGCTAAACTCCCACGGTGCCAGATTCAGACCACAGATAATTAACTTAGGTGCAGAAAAGATGCACTCTCTATGTTGGTTTGGTTGTTGCTGCTGTTGTTTCAATAAAAGGAAAGAATCCAGCTCCACACAGCTGGACTCTCGTTTGTTCCTGCGGAACATTCAGTCCTTGGTATGTGCTGATATTGGCAGGATGATGACAGGTAAGAAATGCCACGTGTTACATTATGGAAAAGCAAACAGCAGGAAGGAAAACCTGTGAAATAGAAATGCTGTTGGAGGAAGAACCACTAAGCAGGACTGTGTGAAGCAGCATTTCACAAACCACCAGGTGCACACTGATGCTGGGGAATCAGTACCAAGCCCTTGTCCCACCCCTCATCATTTCTCTACTGAGCAGTTGAGTCATAATTCAAACCTGTTTGAATTTGGCACCTGAAATAGCTCAATAAAGTTTTACTGCTTCCCACTGGTGCCCCAAGAGTTCGTGTCCCAGCTGTTCTGTGCGTGATGAAGTGATCAAAACACCTTCAGCGAGACCAGCCCAGAGGGTTCTGCTGGGACAGCCCAGGGAGCAGCACCTGGACAAGGCCACGGAGAGACAAGTCCTGGCAGAGCAGGACCCGCTCTTGTCACACCTCAGGCCAGCACACGCTGTCAGAAGATGCACGTGCACACAGCTCCATGCACAGGTGTGGCTGCAGAGCACAGGGACCCACAACCCCCACATTTTACACCTCCAGGTAAATCACATGAATATCCCTTGGGACAGAGGGAGAGTTTGCAGGGTTGGAGCATCAGCCTAGGAACTCCCCAGGGCCCCTTCTTGTGCTCTGCTCCTGCCCGAGGAGGGCCTGAGGATCTGCCCCTGTCCAGGCCATGAACCCCCTGCTCATGGCTGTGATTGCCAAGCAGAGGGACCCCAGGGAGCTGGGAGCACCCTGACCTGCACAGACCCAGTTTCCAGAGGGTTAGGGATTGATGCCAAGTGTACCCCAGAGCTGGCTCAGGCTGTGCAGGGTAGGCACACTCCCTCTGGGAGCTTCCTGCTGGGCACCAGCGCTGGTACCTGCTGCTCTCTGTAGCAACCCTTTGACAAACCCCTGGGTGCTGACCCTTTCAAAGGGGCTTTGCTGAAAACCATCACTCCAGGAGCATTGCCTCGACTCCAGGTATGTGAATTCTTCCATCTGCCCCTTCCCCTGGGCAAGATGGCACCGGGGCACGTGCAGAGCCCCCAGCCAGGGGAGAAAGGACCCTTCACTGGGGCTCAGCACACAAACCCACACAGCTGCCAAACCACCCCGATCCCTCCAGCTGCTCCTGTTTAACGGGGCACCAGGGGACTTGCAAGCGGCAGGAAGACCAAGAGGGAAGTAGTTAAGTTGGAATTAATTTGTCACTCCATATTTAACTGACCTCAAAACTATTAAACAAATCTAATAGGAAATATCCCCCAGATTCCAAATACCTCTGTGCTGCCTGCTGGGGACCAGCCCCTGCACAGGGCTTCAGCCACCCAGCTGACTGGTGCAGGGGAAGGGGGGCTTGCCTCCTCCCCATCCCAAAAGCCTGGTTTAATTCCTGGCTTTTACCCTAAGCCTGCAGGACAGTTGATGGAAGGAGCACAGAGAGTATCCAGCACCCCAGGCTGTGGCTCTGGAGGAAGCTGAGGGATCCTGGAGCAGGTACACAGCTCTGGGCTTTCCTGGCTCCTGCTGGAAGGAAGCACAGAGGAATGTTCAGGAGTTTGGAGCAGGGATTGGCTGCTCAGGAGTCAGCAGGGATTTTTCCACCCCTCAAGCAGAAAAAAAAATCCCAACTCCTCACCCCTTAGTTGCAACTACTCCCCTCCCTGCATTTGGAATAAAGAGGGACTTGGGAGATTTAAGGCTGCAGACAGAGGGGAACCGGATTTTACTGCCAAAATTTCACAGACTCAGCAGCTATAATATGGAGAGAAGCTAGGGGCAGAAAGCTGGCATAAAAACAAACAAGAAGCAGCTTTTTCTAGCAAATAGGTGAATCCAAGCCAACTCCTCTGCATTGCTGAAAACACTTGGTGACAGCACATTTCTGACTGTGGTAAGCTGTCAGTTCTTGCCTCAGGTCTGTGCGCGGCTGTCCAGGGCACAGAAGCGGACATTCGGGGGCTCTCCCGGGATGAAGTGAGCCAGGAGGTAGCAAATGTCAGAAAGAGCCGAGCCCAGGCTGCTGCCGGAGCCGAGGATGTGCGCTGTGCGGAAGGAGCGCCGCGGAGGATGCTGCGCTGTCCGGCCGGGCTGGCCGCGCTCCGAGTGCCACCTGCCGGCCCCTCCGCCCCTCCGGCAGCCCGGGATTCCCGGCCCAAACCTCAGCCTGCCCGCCGGCTGCTCCGGGCCCGGGCCGCTCCCTGCCTGGGCCGAGCCTCTCTCGGGACAGGCTGGCAGCGACCGCTGCAGCGCACCTGGAACAGCCACCCCGCTCAGGTGTGCAGGATGTGTCCATTCGGCCTTTGAATATCCCCAGGGAGCACACGCCACCCCTCTCTGGTCTCTGTTCCGGGCTGGGCACTGCCCAGGGCAGAAGTTCTTCCTCCTCCTGTGCAGGGGAATTGCCGGGATCAGTCCCTGCCCGTCCCTCGTGTCCTGCTGTTGGCAGCACAAGCAGCGCCGGGCTCTGACACTTTCCTTTCAGATATTTCTGTACATTGAGAAGATCCCGATCAGTTTTCTGCTCTCCAGGCTAAGCAGCCCCAGCTCCCTCAGCCTTTCCTGGGCACGGAGATGCTCCAGGCCCTTCCTCAGCTCGGCTGGCCCTGCTCCAGGAGCTGCAGGTCCCTCCTGTCCTGAGGAGCCAGAGCTGGACAAGCACTCCAGGGAGGTAAGGGTGCACCAAGGCTGAAGGAGAAGAGCAGGACGCCTCCCTCTTCCCCCTGCAGCCCACAATCCCACTGCTGTTCTTGCCCCAGGACACTCTGCTGGTCAGGGACAGCTCTGTGTCCCCTCAGCACCCCCAGGTCCTTCTCACAGAGCTGCTCCCACAGGTCACCCCCAGCCCGTGCTGGTGCCTGGGGTTCTTCCTCCCCAGGTGCAGGACCTGCATTTGCCTTTGTTGAATTTTAAAGGGATCCACCCTGCTCCTCTCTCCAGCCTGTTGAGACCCTTTGGAATGGCTGCACAGCACTGGGAAGTTAGATTTTGCATTGCTCCCCAGAGTAAACTCCCAGGTAAACTCGCTTTTGGAGGCTCCTCCCTGTGGGTTTGTTCCAGCAGCGCCGCAGAGAGTGGGGGGCTGAGGCTGAACCCAGCAGCCAAACGTCCTTGTACTGACTCTTCCTCCCTCCAAGTGTGTCATTCGACAGAAGGATGAATTTAAAACCAGGAAAAGAGGGCAAAACAGTAATGCTGAAATTCCAGAGAGCATTTCCTGCTTGGGAACTGATCCCTACCACCAGTTCCCTGCTCTGTGGGAGCACGAACATGCTGTTCCCACCCGGGGGAGATCACAGAGATGAGATGTCTTGATCAAGGTCACTCCTAAAGCACTGGGAAAACAACCCCAGAGCTTTGGCACAGGCAGCTTCCTGGGTCAGAAACCTTGCAAAGCCCACTTTTATTTTCTTCCCTAGAAACCCAGAGGGATCATTTGTACTGAGGGTCACCGTCACAGCTATGTTTTGAGGAATATTTTTTAAACCAAAGCCTAAATAAATCTGAGTTATTCAAACTAGCCTTTCACTAATATCTGGACAAAAGCTTTTTGTCCATTCTTTTGTAGGTGGCAAGGATTTATGAAAGTCTCTCTGGATACCCTAAAAAAACTCCCTGAAGAAGACTGTAGTTATAAGGGAAGTTTGAGCAAAGAGGGCAGTTATTCGGTCCAAGTGTTGCACACCCAACGTCAGTAATTCCCCTGTGTGCAGTAAACAGGTCAGAGCAAAGATGTTTTTGCAAGGGACTCACCCACTCCCTCCCATCATCGGGAGGTGCAGGGCCTGAACCAGCTCCCACTGAAGTGAGCAGGCAAACTCCCTGCTTTTCGTGGCACAGGACCAACCCCCAGCTCTGCAGGCAGAAAGTCGGAGCAGGAGCCAGCCTTTCCCCCTGGACAGCAGTGATGCCTCTGGTTCAGGGCAGGCAGGCTCAGGCAGGTTTCAAGGTGGGAAAGAAGCTTTCATGTTTCCTTCTTTTTTCTCTAACTGTTCAAAGGCACGAGGCTGCCATAGATCTGTCCCCACACAGCACTGGGGAACCAGAGGTGGCTGTTGTTTGAAGGTGACACTGACACAGAAAGGCCCCAGGAGGAAGGGGAACCTCAGGGCAGGAATCCTCATTTTACCTTTCTCAGGTGCCACACGTCAGCGCCTTCCATCCCCTCCAGGAATCCCAGACACTTCTGACGCCTTCTCAGCACAAAATCCTGCCTGCCGTATGTCCTGGGACAGCGTGCTCCATCCCCATCTCCCTTGGAGCTGGCATTCAGCAAGAGACACCCACTTTGTTTTCTCACTTCTTAAGGTTAGTTTGTGGTTCGGTTTTGCCTTTCTGTAGTGTCACAGAAAAACGCGGGGGGGAAAAAAGGAAAGAATTTACTGGGGCTTCACATTCTATGCCAGTGTCTCTGTTGTAATCCTCCAAGAACCCTCAGGAGTTTGGTGTCAAGTGTTTCATCCAGAGCCACAGCCTTTACTTTCATGTCGTTTTCCAGTTGAATAGCTACATATATTCATATAAGGAACACCAGAGAAACACACACAATTCAAAAATTACATGGCAGCCACATTCAGTGTGGGCTGATTCCAGCTCAGGATTTGCTGGGAGCCAGGATGAAAGCCTGGTCCAAGGATGTGGGGATACATTTTTTAGAGGAGAAATTCCTAAGCTCCCCAAGGGGAGAAAGACCCTTTGTGAATATAGGATTTTTCTGAGCTCTTCTCCGAGGATAAACCTCTTCATCGAGCTATTGTCAGATAAGGAATAGCTGGAAGAGGTTTAGAAATGCTTTCCTAAAATCTAGGATTTACCCTATAGCATGGTTTCAGTTAAACAATGCAGGAATTGCCATTTGAGGGAAGAGGACAAATCCATTTCCCTACAATCATTTCCCTCAGTAATCCTCGGGAGCTGCCTTGGGAAACGAAGCAGTGCAAGGCAGGATTGGTGCAGCAGCTGCACCAGGGGCTTGCAGCTCAGCTCCTGAGCATTTGCAGCTCCCGCTTGAGTTGTATCTCATTAATTTGCCCTTTCCTTTTTTCTCTTCTTTTTAGTTTTGGCCCCCACAAGATCCAGCAACTGGGAGTCCCACACTTTAATAGCACAGGGAAGAAAAATTGTTTCCTTATGTTTTCAACCTGCTGAGTGATGATTTCCCCACGCTGAACTGCAAGAGAAGCTCTGCTGCCCTTCCTGCACTGTTCAGCCGTGTCCCTTGCCACCTCCAGCTCCAAATTACCTGACTTCCTTCTCTCTGTTTTCTCCATCTCTCCTAGATCCTCTTCCAGCACAGGGAGCAGAAGGGCACGTGGGAGCTTTGCCACAGGCAGGCAGTGGTGAGTGGTTGGGAGCACCAGGGATCCAAGCCCCACCTCGCTGCTGCCAGCCCCATTCCACACCTGGGCACAGGCCTGGGAGGTGTGGAAAGTCCAAGAAAGCCTTGGAACGTCTCTGTATTCCTGTGGGAGTTGGGAACATGCAGAATAAACAGAAAAAACCCCCAATTATTCCAGCTGGAAAACATTATTTCTCCTGGTTTGTTTTCTGCCTGACAGGGAAAGCTGGTTGGAATTACATAAAGGATGGGTGATGGAGGAAAACAGCTTCTCAACAGGAAAATAACATCTCTGCAAATGTGTTGAAGTTACTGTTATTACTTAACACCTAAAATTAAACATTTTCTGTATTTTCTTTTAACTGAATTCCCCATTCCTCTGGTTTTGTGTATTGAACGGGAAGACTCTCAAAAGAATAGTTTGCATTTCCCTGGCTGGTTCAAATCCTTTATAGCAGAAAGAGAGTCAAAGAACCCAATGACTACACTGACCTGATGAGCTGGGTCACGGCTCCAGAGGCTGGAGCTGACTGGGATAAAACATAACTTGGCCCGAGCCACTTGACCTGTCCAGATCAGAAAACTCCAGGCTGATCTCACTTCCACTCCACATTTCACGGTGTATTTTCTCCTAGTTTCACAGGGAAGTAGGACTTGTGCTGCTTCATAAAGGAAAACACTTTGGGGATCTCAAAAGGCTCTAAGCTTCTTAGCAAAAGAGGATTAAGGCACCTGCTGGTTGCAGTGGGTACCTGTGCTCTTTGCTCCGTGGCAGCCGGGGCAGATTAGCCCAGACTGGGCTCAAACCCAGGCCGAGGCTCCGTGGCCCACCCAAGCTCCCTCTGCCCTGCTCTCCCAACAGGAGCTTCACTTTCCCTGGCACGGGACCTCCTCCCACCCTGAAAACCCCACAGATGCATGTCCAGACACAGCCCTTGGAATGTTTCCCCAGGAGTCCCTTCCCAGCTCACAGCCTCTGGACCTGCAGGGAGGGGGACTCCACGGGCTGTTCCTGTGGCCAGGAAGCTCCACACCCACCTATCCCAGCCCTGCTGATCTGACAGATCCACAATTCCAGCAGCTCTGCCCTGCCTGTGGCTCTCCATCTTTGTCTGACTGCTCAGAGTGGGGTTACAGGTCCAGTAAACAGCCCATTCCCACCATGGGGCTCTGATCCATCACTCCAGTGCTGCCTTTCAGGAGGAGATGTGGATTTGGGGCTCTCCAATGGCACAGGGAACAGAGAGAAGGAAGGATTTGTCCATCAAAGCTTGCCCCAGGCAGCACATTCCCTGCTGCTCCCAGAGAGCCTGGCAGATACTAAAGGCACAAACACTCAAACACAACAAATGAAAACATCCTCTTCTCCGTGGAAAAACACAAGAGCTTGCCAGGCAAATATTTCATACCAGGCCCTCCCCTTCCTTTCTGAACCCCTGTCTGCCCAGTGCTCAGCTCAGCACGGGTGTGAGGGCAGGAGAACACGTTCCAGCTCTGGCGCCCAGGGTCCCACAGCACCCAGCCCCCAGCACTGGGACCCAGGCCCAGGGCAGCCAGGAATGGGGTGCTGGGGTTCAAAAGCCACCTGGGGAGCTGGTGGGGCAGATAATTTCCAAAATGGCTTTGGGACAGCTTTGCACCTCTGCCTTCCAGAGCTGCATGTGTTCCACGGGCTTTGCCTGCAGACCACAGCAGTGCATTGGTGCCTGCTCTTCCCAAATCCCTGCAGGGAGTGTGGGAACCAGCAGGGTGAAACCTGCCTTGCAGAGGTGCCTGGAGCCTGGCAGCACCCCCAGCCAAGCCCCACAGCATCCCTGTCCATTGCAGAGCAAACCCAAGAAACCAGAGCTATTTGGAACAGAGCAAATGTCCCAAATAAAGAGAAAAATGCCAGTTGTTGACACAAGAAATGATTCATGGAAGTGGTGCTTTCAGGGCAGCTTTATTCTGGAGGCAGGAAAAATGAAATACCAGGCACTTGGTGGCACTTGGCACTTGGCAGGGTTGTGCTTTGGTGGAGCAGGAAAGAAACATCTGACTTTTGGAGGGACTTTTTGCAGTAAAAAGGTTTTTTAAGCACTGACCGAGCAGGACTTTCCAGAGGACCCAAAGGAACATAACCATCCCCAGTACATGGGAATACCTAATACATGAATGTTGTTGCGGAGGTTTATGTAGTTTTGATCTACTTCCAAATGCTAGAGAAGGATGCAGCCATCCAGGCACAAATAACCCCCACTGCAGCTGTGCTGGCTGCACTTCCCAGCAGCCCCGAGAGGAAGGAGCATTTCTGTGTGGTGACCATCTGTTCTTCCTGCTGTGCATCCCTACGGAGAGGGGAATTCCACCGGCCTTTGAGTCTGTCACCCAAAACGCAGCCTGGGCTCCCGGCTGGGTGGCACCCACCTGCACCAAAGGAACAGGGAAGAAGCCCAGCAACAGAAAGGACACAGCGGGGCTGAAGTTGGGGTACTTGTGGAGGCCACCAGCATTCCAATGAGCCCTGTCCCTTACTGTGAGTAAATAAAGAACTGGGGCTCCACTCCCAAAGCACAGGAGCCCCTCCCACCATGCCCCCAACACAGAGACACCTCCCTGTCCCTCAAGTGTAGAGGAAACTCATGTTCTAGGAAAAAGAAAGCAATTTTTAAAAATCAAAATAGTCTGAAGCTCCAAATCAAGCTCTTCTCTCAGTTAATATTTAATGTTGCAATTGGGTGCTTTTCAGAGGGGGGAAAGCACTGGGATTTCTTTGCTGCAGACTGACCTTGTGAAACTCAAACGTGTCAAGGAAAAAGAAAAAGAGAAAAGGAATTTTGTTGAATATTTCAACATCTGGAGCCACTTAGTGGCAGAAAAAAGCAACTTCTTGAGAAGCACTTTTGATCTAAAGCAGAGGTTTTAAACCTTTTCCTATTTGCAGACTCATAAAATTTGTCTCTGCATAATAAATACAAGTCTACCGACATTCACTTCTGGCATCCCAGTCAATTCCGGAGGTTCCTTGGATGTTCAGGAGCAGGAGAGGCAAAGCTGTGCTTTCTCAGGCCTGCACAAGAATCTCCTGGACCACTTCAGTTCCCAGCATGGACAGCTGGTCACTTCACAACCTGCAGAGAAGTGACCTTGCCTCTCTTGATATGGTGTGGCCTTTTCCTGAAGCCGAGACTGGTTTTATCTGTGGCACTGCTATCACCAGGGCTGTGTCACCTCTGCCCACAGGAAAGCAGAGTCTTTCTGCCTTCAAAGACTCTCTCAGAGCTGCTCCACAGTTAATTCAGGCTGTGCTCGCCATCATCTCTCCTGCTTCCCAGAGCCTGCTGTGCCTGGACCTCCCCGGGCTCTGGGCAGCCCCTCTCTTCCAGCCCAAAGGAGGCCCAGCAAGGGACACAGTCCCACGGGGATGATGAGGCTGCAAGTTACTGCCTTTGGGAGCAGAGGATCTGGGCACCATCCTCAGTCCCTGGTGAGTTCTTCTCATGCTGTGATGTTTGGACAGCACCTCTGCCTCCCTCACAGCTCAGGTTTCGGGCTTAGCTGCCGGTTTGGCTTGTTGAATCTCTGTCCCCGAGGTCCACACACTGCCCAGAAGGAGGTAAGCCTGTCCCCTGCACTGCACCTCGGGGTGACAGCAGAGGGTGAATACAGTTGTAAGTTGTCCTAGGGGAGCCTTTCTTACCTATCCAGCTACAAACCTGCCTTAATTGGTCAGGGATTTGTGAGCATATCACTGGGAAATCTGCTCAAAGGACTACAAGGAGATCACATCAAAAACAACAGCTGTGCACAACAAAGAATTGCATGGATCAGGTCTTTGTTCCCATTGTATTTCTCCTCAGCACATTTGATTAGTTTGGTTAATTGAACATGTAACACACTCCATTATCATGCACCAGCAAAAGAGGTTTTATGACTCAAACAAATATGGCCATTATTAGCTGCTTCTGACATAACAAACAGCACTATTAGCTTTGGAGAGGCAGTGTTTTATGGATGGCGTTTTGGTAAATGAGCTGCTTAATCACTTTTTTTTTTTCCCTGCAAAAAGACTCCTTGGTGCTGCTCTGAGCTCTGGGTGTGGGACTGAGAGGGGACACAACTCACAGCTCTGTTACAAGGTCTGTGTGACACACTTCCCCTCATTTTCTCACACAAGGAGATAAACCTTGTTTATCCAAGACAAATCCACCACAAATCACTCTAAGCACCTTTGGCAAACATTCACTCCTCATAACACCACAGACCAGCTCCAACCAGGCCTGGGCTCATTCAGCAAGGAATGAAAACTCATTTTCATCTCAACGTGCAAATATGTACAAACAAAACACATCCATCCAAACATCTCCAGGGAGTGTCAGAGGATGGTGCCAGACTCTTCTCAGTGGTGCCCAGTGACAAGGAGCAATAGCCATGAAACAAAACACATGAAATTCCACCTCAACATGAAGAACTTCTTTCCATGGAGGATGGCCAGAGCCCTGGAACAGCTGCCCAGGGAGGGCGTGGAGTCTCCCTCTCTGGAGACATTCCAATCCCACCTGGATGTGTTCCTATGCCACCAGCCCTGGGTGACCCTGCCCGGGTCATCTCCAGAGGTCCCTTCCAACCCAAACACCTCTGGGAGTCTGGGGATCATCCACGATACGGATGAATCAGTGAGCAGAACTAAACTCAGCCAGCCCTGCACACACCTCTGTTTGTCCTGGCAGCTTCTAGCTCTGTGCCCCTCAGAAGTGCCCTGCTTTCCATGCTGGGCAATGGTGACATGTTTGTAAAAACCCCCACTTTGCGATGCCAGCGTGGAGAACATGGCAGTTGTGCTGGAATGGTCCCAGCCCCACAGGGACAAGGGGACAGCGCTGACCCCGCATGCCCTGAGCTCTGCTGTCCACAGCGCAGTCTGTGCTGGAGATCAGGAAAGGACCTGCTGGCTTTGTACAGGAAAGCAGGCAGGGACATCAGCTCTGCGGCTGGGGTGGCACTGAGCGCCCTGGGAAAGAGAAAATCCTGCCCCAAATCCTGCACCCAGGAGAGGGGTCTGGCAGAACACTGCCAGCTACAGCGAGAGCAGGAGGGAAACCCCGCACAGATTCACCATGGAAGGCACTTCAGGAATAGTTATAATTAATATATATATTTAAATAGACATAATTCCTTCCTTTTTTTTCCCTCAGTACTTCAGTGCAAGTGAGAGATGTCAGCCAGAAACCTAGAAAGCTGAGAGCCTCTATATTTCCTTAAACACAACAAGCCTGCAGTGCTTACACATTTGTTTTAAAGCACATTTCTCTAGAGTCTTCCTGCTTGGCCTTGGGTGTGCGACACATGCAAGTGTTGACCTTGTTTGCCATCAGTTTGTTTTTGTTTTTTTTTTTAATTTGGAAAATGAGGTCATCAAATTGAAACTTCATAGGAAATTATGCATTTCACCACCTTTCTTGCTAAATTATGCTTTGGCCTTTTGAAACAGAAATTCAGTGTTTCAACTCACATTTTCAGTTACAATAGTTCAAAGAATACAGTTTGAAAATGTTTTGTAATAAAATAAAAGTAAAGTATTTGTTTTCAGATGTCTTGGATTGGGATTTTGAACTTCCCATCCAGTTTCAGAACATTTTTTTTGTTTAGAAACAAATATTCTTTTAAGAGGACAGGTCACTTCTCTCTAGGCTGTTTATACCAAGGTACCTGAGTAAAATATAGTGGCTGAGGCATGAGAAGTGTGATGTAAATGTTTCTTATGGTTTTAGATTCTATGGGTTTGTCAATGACCCGTTCACGTGCATGTGAATGGGAAAATGTTTAATTGTTTAATGACCTCCTGCACTGTGGTCCCTCTGAATTCAGAGCTGGTGGAATAATGAACAATGAAGGAATATCTTCATCTTCAGAGACCCTCTGCACTCCACAAGGAATCTCGTAGAGATCCAGAGGAGGCTGATTGTGGATTAAATGCAATTTAGTACAGAGCACATGGACAATGCTCTGCTTCCCAGCTCTAAAGGCGGTTGATGTTTTCACACTCCTGACTGCAGTCAGTCCAGTCCAGATTTCTTATTTTGCTTCTTAAGCAGCTAAAACTGTTTCACAGTATTTTCTAGGCAGAGGAGGATTTTCCACACAGAGAGATCTCCTGGCACCTTTTCAAATTTCATACAAAACCCTTCCCTTGCTACATTGGGCCCCACATTTACCACGGAGAGTAAACTCACTAAGAAATAACAGCTTCCCCCCTTATTTGCCAAGATTTTGATCAGTTCATATCTTCCTGCTATCCCAGGTTACCTGAGCTCAGACCTCTCAGCTGGTGATGTGTAGGTCAGGTGTACAAAGCATCATGTGAGATCCCAGATGCTTTTAACCATCTTAAAACGATCCTTTACCATTTAGTTGAAACAAACCAAGGGGAATTTGCTGCAAAGGTTTCATGGGGATGTTTGTCAGCAGAAGAGGTCCCAGACTGGCACTGCCATTGCTGAGCTCCTCCTGCTGCTCAGCAGTGCGAGGAGGTTTGGCCTCTCCCATGGGCTCAGGAACCACAGAGCCAAAGGCTGGGAACCTCATAAGGCATAAACTTCTCTCTCACTGTGCTTCTTCCCTGCTCCACTGAAGGAGCCTTGAACACCAAAATGAGAGAGTCCTCTTGCCTCTCCCACCTTCACCCATCCCTGCAGGGACCAGCTGCTGTTTGCTGTACTGGGAACACAGTCCTTGGCTAAGGGGTCACCAGGGCAGTGTCTGTTCTCTCCAGGCTGCACAACACTCCCCCTTTGTCAGCTCTTGCACTAATCCCTGACAGACAGAAAACACAGTTATGATAACAAGAACATCCTGGTTGTAGCTGCAGAACACCTTCTGCTTGATTTTCTGCCCAGGATTCTCTCTGCTCTACAGCACAACCCAGCTCAAAGGTTTCAAATACGCCTCAAACTGCACACCCTGCTTGCCAAAAAATCAATGCAAGCAATTAGCGTGGCAAAGCACTTAAACAACTGGTTCCATTCATTGCAGTGGTGTCCCACACCGGAGCTGGCAGTGACCCACACTTCCCGTCTCCTGCACTCGCACTCCCTCATGCAGACACCCTGCACTTACTCAGTGGAAATATTTAGCTCACAAATCCCCACTCTGAGCCGTTGGGGAGATACCTCCAGAGTTGCCTAAATGCATTTTCTTCCTTTTTTCTTTTTTCAGTTCAGTGCTTCAGCACTAGTGAGAATTTCCAGCCAGAAACTCTTAAAGCCGAAAGCCTCTATATTTTCTTAAACATAACAAACCTCTGTTTCACAACCCCGAGCAACACCAGCATCTGCACCCCCGGGTTTCTCCTTCCCTCTTTGCTCCATGGAGTCACGTCTAAGGACAACAGGGCCAACTCCTGCGACCCCTTCCACACCTCGGGCTCTCTACTGACATTTGTGATCCCCCCAAAACCTTTCCGGAGCCCCTCGGCAGCGGCTTTCCCTGGAGACGCGCCCGGCTCCGGCAGCAGCCCCGCGGGCGGGTTCAGCACCACGGACAGAGCGCAGAGCGGGGCCCGGAGCGCTTTACACCCGGGTTACGCGCGCTTTACACCCGGGTTACGCGGGGTTTCCGCGCGCTTTACACGTCCCGAGCGCCAGCACAGAAGTAATTTCTGTAGTTTCCTGGCAAACAGTAAAAAGGAAGACTTGCTTGTCTTAAACAAAACACAATAAAAAAATATCCTTGAAAGTATTTTATAACCTGCTTCACCGCCAGACTGATAAAGGGCCAGAAATTATGGAGTTGGATTAGAAGTGAGCAAGTCCTACCGCAGTAAAACGGGGCCCAATAAATGCAATGTCCTGATGGAGGTCAGAACGATGTGAATGGAGAGCTGTTGGGGTAGGGGCCATCCTGAGGCTGTGCTGCTGGACAGGCTCTGTAAATTACTTTAAACACCCGCGTCTGCCGAGAGGAGCCAGCGAGGTGGCAGGGCTGGGTTCCTCCCTGCCTTGATGCATTTCACACAATGGATGGCAGTAAGTGGTCTGACCTGACTGGGCAGGGGAAAGGTAAAATAACTCTCCACAAGGTGATAATCCAATTCCTTTGCAAAAGAAATAAATCTCCATTACTGCCCCACACCTCTCCTGCAGTTTCCAATCGGCCTCTGTGTCAAAGGAACTGCTTTTATGATGGATCTGGGGCATTTATTATGACAGCACAAGGCATAAACACTGCCCAGCATCCAACAGCTTGAGAGCTCTGATTTCAAGCTAAATGCAATAAGAGAAGAGAACCTTCCTACACCAGGGAAATGAAGACTGTTTTAGTAGATTATGGTGGGAACATAATATTTTCACTACAGAGAATTTCATTCCCCCATCTAGCTCAGAGTTCATGAGGAATACTCTTCCTATTTCAATTACTCTGAGCCTCACGCCCTCCCCCAGAAAATGCACGTCTCCTGCCTGTGAAGGACAGACCAGAACACAAAGGCAATAACCCCACTTTCACAGCAGGAGCACCGTGGAAGCATTTTAGTACAAACCCTGGTGCCTCTAGAGCCTCAAAACCCATAAGGTTGGACTCCACCTCAAAGGGTTTTCAGGATGGCAACTTTATATTTAGGAGCCTGAACTCCACCTGCACCTCTGCACACCCAGCCCTCAGCAATAGAAATCCAGCCACCTAAGACTGGAGAAGCATTTTCACTGAAGCACAGTGACCTGTAAAACACAACCCTGTGACTCCAGGGCACCTGAGTTGGTCCTCAAGTTACATTGGGATGGGGATTTTCTAAACAGGCTGAAGCTCCGGGTGCCTGAATGCTCAGCTGCACACACTGCTGCTGCTGCCACAGCTCCTTGGCCCTTGGATGTGCTGCTCTATCAAAGTCCTGATCAGACTCTGCTGCCCAGGGCACTACTGAGGTCAGCTCGTAGCTTCAAGACAGGATATCATCTCAGCCAGGCTCCTGTGCTTCCCCTCCCATGGCAGATGCTATTTTTCCTCCTTTTCTTCCTGCAGCTGCGGGTGGAAGATGAAATGTAAGAGATGAGAGAGAAATTGAAAATTGCTAATCTCTAATTTCAGCTTGATAATTTGCTTTCGCCTTTGGGGTATTAAAATTATAACACTTCCAGACTCTATTAAAGAAGGCATCAACTCTATGATTGACAACTTTCTTAATAACATTTTTCTTTTCAGAAGGCATTACAGTGAGTTAATCTTTAAATATAGTCAATTACCACTTCTATCTATAGGATCAAATGCTCTCTTAGTCATAGAGGGGAGAAAAAGACACCACTTCTGTGTGCTTTGTGTCAAGGTTTGGTAAGCACTGATACAAACCAGGGAGGAATCATGTCACACCCCATCACTCAAGAGCAGGTGATAAAACTCCTGGAGTTTCCTTTCCTTGTACACCAAACCCCACCCTTCCAATAGGCTTCTCTAATGAAAGACTCCACAAGTTGCACAGGACAATCAGTTGTGTTTGTCTGGCAAAGATTCCCTGTAAATTCCCAGTGACACAGCCAGGCTGCACTGCCAGACCTGCCTGGAAGGGTTTTCTTTGCTGTCCAGAGCTTTGTTTGACTTCCCAGTAATGGGATCTGACTGGGAGCAGGCGAGGCAGCAGCCAGGATTAAGGGGGCCCGTATTAGCTCTTCGTCCCCTGCTGTCTCAGGGGGTTGGGGCAGGTGCCTCTCCCTGCATTCCCCTGGCTGCCAGCCAGTCTGAGGACAGCCCCGAGCAGCTGTCCAGTCTGATGGGAGGCCTGGACATTTGAGTGTGAGGCCACATGTCACCAGGAAGGACAAATGCCACCACTGCTTTCCCTCTAATCTGGGATAATTCCCTCTCAGAAATATGATCGGATTTACAGATGCCCAGCATCCAGATCCTGGGCAAATCCAGGTGGGGAAGGGCACTTCTCCTGTCTCTGTTAAATTGTGATGGGGTGCTGCAGGTTTTCCTCTCAGCACCATGCTGGTAAGAAAACAGAGTACAGAAGTCCATGAAACATTTCAGACCATTCTGGTTTCCCAGCACTCCACCTGAAGAAGCTTGAAAGCATCTGAGCAGCTGGTGTGACACTGGTGTGTGTAAAAGGCTGTGTCCTGAGCAGAAACTTGGACCCGAGACATGAAAGAAAAGCTTTAAGAGCATGTTCCTCAGTTCCTCACATGAGGCTTATTTCTAGTCTTACCACCTCGGTGGATACTCTTTGGAATTTTGCAGCTGATGAGAAGGGACAGGACAAGACAATCATATATAAAGCAAATATATAACCTCCTTTGAAACTGTCAGAAGCTGATGGAAAAGCATTCAGTGGATGAGAGGTGAAATGCTGTTTGTACACACAGGACCCTTTTTTCAGAATGAGTTCTGTAACTCGACAGCCTTGGGAAGGAGTTGACCCTCTCAAACACTAATAGATTATGTGTAAAATACCTCCTTCAGCCTAACCACAAGTCAGGGCCTGATGCAGGAATCAATAGCAAAGATCCTGCTGTGTTATGAAGAAGGTCAAATTAAACAACCACAGAGGACTCTTCAGCTTCAAATTCTATTAGAGGATGGAAGAGGGAGAACATGAGTAGCCATCACAGAGAGGAACAGAGCATTCGCCCTACTTTCGCCTCTGCAAAGATCTTAAAAAAAATAAAATCAAATAGTGCAGTACACCAACCTTGGTGCTACCAGGGAAACATCGTTCCCTTTCGGAGACAAACCAGCTGTGGCAGAAAAGTTACACAATTCCTCTCAGGTCAAAAGCAAATCCAGAGGGAGGACGTGAATCCTGAGGCCATGAAAATCACTTACTGCAGAGCCACAGAAACCTTGGCTGCTCCAACCTCCCTCCTCAAAGCAAAACCGATGTCAGCAGCAGAGCAGCTCAGCCACGGCCTCGTGCAGCCAAACCTGAGGTCCAGCAGGGCTTCAGGGGTAAAAAGTCCACTCCACCCCAGCCTGCACAGCCCATGAATTTTGGAATGATTGAATGTTCTCCTTCCCACATCAAGCAGCCTTGGTGCATTATTTAATTTGTGGGGAGCAAAGGAGGAGTTGGGCTGCATGGTGTGGAGTCTGAAAGATGGCAGTAAAAGAAAAAAAAATCAGGATACCATAAAGTTATCAGCATCAACAAAGTGAAGAGCAAAAACTAGGAGCAATTCCCAACCTCCTCCAGTGGAATTCATTATGTATTCACTGCACAGAAAATTTCAAAAACTTTCTCTCAAATGGACCTGTTTAAATGTATAAAATGTGTAGCAGATTAGGTGATTCTGTAACCAGGCTCCCAATGGGACTGACTTAAGTGGAAACAGCTCTTTAGAGGAACATCCTGAAATTTGTTTTGACTTATCTCCTGAGCTGTCTAGAGATTTAAATCGTCACTCAGATGTGGTTTCCTAACTCTGCCTGCAGCTTAAAATAGCGCAGGAAATGGGTTTCTAAAAGGCTGTTAAATAACACAAATGCTGGCAAAAAAAAAAGCTAATTTTTCTATTCCTTTCCAAATGGGGGAAAATGTTATTGACCTGTTCAAGCTCCAAAGAAATTTTCTCCCAAGTTTAAAGAACTTGTTGTTTGAGCAGATTGCATTACCCAAATTGCCTCCTGCGGGAGACTTGATCACTTACTGCCTTTTCTAAGAGCTGCTCCTTTTCCAGTGCATGCTCATGGCACCCCCTTTGAAACTGCAACAGAATAATTAAACCCATTCCGAAAAACTTCTGTTTCCCAGAAAACTGGGCAAGCTGTGCCAGGGGAGGCTCCGGCTGGACATCAGCAGGAATTTCCCCATGGAAAGGGGCTCAGGTCCTGGCAGGGGCTGCCCGGGGAGGTTTGGAGTGCCCATCCCTGGAGGTGGCACTCAGAGCTCTGGGCTGGGGACAAGCTGAGGATTGGGCACAGCTTGGACCGGATGGGCTGCGAGGGCTTTTCCAACGCGAATCCTTTGTGATTGCAGGTTCAAAAGCTGCATCCATAAGTGGCAATAACCTGGGGCCGTGGGGCTGGCTCTGGAGCATCTCCTGTGTGCACCTGGAGGGACTGATGTCACACCAGGTTACTCTGGACCCCCCCATGAACTGTTGGGAAAATCAGCCTTTGATTTGCACCATTAAATCTCCATGAGGGGATGGAGAGCATCTGGAGCTCACCCGGAGGCAAACTGGGGATTTGCTTCAAAATTACAATCATCCTGTGAACCCAAATTCACAGGCAATTCATCCATTCACAGGCAAAAACCCAGGGATCCAATCCAGAGCAGTTGCCAAGGTGCCATTTAGAGTTACTGGGAAAGACGATTTCAGAGGGTGACATGAAGAAAACTCACCCTTTAAAAGGGCACTTCAATGCCTCAGCAAAGCTGCCTGGAAGTTTTTTGAAGGTTTGATTAGAAAACACCAATTAATCTGTTTCATCAAAAACCAACTTTTCCAGGGAAAGCATCTGTTTTGATGTTGAGGGTTCTTTTCTTTTATTTTTTTTTAATTTAGGAAAAAAAAGAGAGACAGAAGTTATAAGCAAAGAAAGAATCCAGTTTTCTGGTTTAAAATGACTTTGAAATTTAAGCTAATTGCAGTAAAATAAATCTTTTAAAAATAAGAAACATTCAAAACCAAAATGGAACATGACCTTTCGGGGGATTTGCATCTTCAGAAGGAAAAGTGCACTTTTGGAGCTGTCATCTATTTTGTGGGTAAAAGGAAAAAAAAAAAAAGGGAGCTGTATTTTTTTTTTTTTTTAACTATTCCTAGTAAAAGAGTGACAATTCACAGACTTTCTTTGATGGCTCTTTGGCATCCCCAAGCCTCTTTGGGGGGAATGAGGAACCATCTGGGGCTCAGCCTCATGCCCGACGGGCTCTGTTATCTCAGAGGCCTGGGGGGACCCCCACCTTCACCGTGAATTTTGGTGTTTGCGCAGAGCCCAAGTTCCCAGTAACGTCCCAGAGCATCTCTGCTCGAGTCCAGACATCCAAATAAACCAACAGATAAACAAACACGGCATGGCCCCACCTCGTGCTGCTGCCTCCCCTTCCCTCAGCGCTCCGCACACCCTCCCAACGCTGCTCCACTGAGATAAGCCCCTGGCATTTTCCCTCCCAGCCTCCAATCTGCCATTATCATAAAAAAAGTGCAAAGCATCTATCAGCCGTGCAGCTCAGTGATTTATGTTCAAAGTTAGGATTATCTATTCTGCTCAAATCCCTTCAAACAGGAAACTGGATAAAAGAGAACCGCGCTCCACTGATAAAACTGGAATATGGGTTCGTGCAACAGAATGACAGGCAGGTTTTTATCTCCGAACGGCTCCAACCACCTCATTTCGTCAGGAATTGTTCATTATCCGCAGCCAGGGACTCGCAGAGTGACCTCAGTGACATTTTTGCACCTTCTCCCCGCTGCTCCGTGCACGGGGCAGGGTTGGGCAATAACCCGGCAACAACGCGGGGCTAGAGCCTGAAATCAGGCACGGGGCCAGCAGGGGAGACCCCCGGGGCATCCCGGCACTGATGGGCACTTCTGCCCCGGAGAACCACCGGCTGATCTCGGCTTTGCTCTGCCCCGGCCCCTCAAATCTGCTGAGGTAATGCACAAACAAACACCAGCCTGGGCTGAAATAAACACCGATCCAAGCTGGCCAATTTATCAAACAGAAAAACAACTTTCCAGTGTCGGCTCCTTTTGATTACATCCCTTCCAGCTTAGCAGGGATCAGGATTCAGTAATTTATTTCCTCCCTCCGACGAGTAACTTCTCCGTCGTGTAACCATTACGCTTCACCTCTCTTTATTCTGCTTAATTAGAGGCTATGATTGCTGGCACAGTAATGAGCCTTGAGGAGCATCCGGACGAAGGTAGAACCCGTTCTTTGTGCCGGGAGAGCCGTTCAGTGCCCAGGCCGGACAAAGGCCCTTTGTTGGGCTGGTGGTTGATGCCCAAGCGGCTGCCTCGCCCACACCACCGGGGTTTGGGTTTAGTCTCAGGTCCTGCTCCTGCAGCACGGCTGATTTAGCAGCACCTGCTGAGAGGGGAGCAGGCAGCAGGGCTGGGAACGTGCTCGGACACGTGAGGGGCTCGGCTGGTTTTCAGAGCAAGTGAGGTGATGGTTCTCCTTCCTCCGCACACGGCTCAGACGTTGAAGAACCATAATTGTCTTCAAAACACACGGTTTGAGTGCCTACGTGGGGGGTTGATGTTTTTGGGAATGTCCAATTAGCCACCTCCTGCTTGGTTTTCCCTTCTGCAAAACGGACCCAAGGAAGGCTAAATCCTTCTAATAACTGAGACACACTGACTTTGGAGGGATATGAGGGTACCATGAACAAAATTCTGGCAGCTGATCTGTCCTTCTGTGGAAGACCTTAGAGTCATCAGGAGAGGGACAAAATTACAAGTTAGTGCCAGCATTGCTTTTGTCAGAGAAGGGAGGATTGCTGCTGGATTCGCCTCATCCTGGATAAGTGAAAGTCCATACCTGCTTATGTTATTTAGTAATGTTTTAAATATTAATAACTAATGTTATTCTTTAGCATTTGCGGTATTTGAGACAAAATTCACAAATGAGTGAGGCTGTGAGACAGCCAGTTCTGAGTGCATTAAGCTGAGAGGACGTGCTCAGGGCAGGAAGTGCCTGTTTCACAGTGGGAAGAAGCAAACCCAGATCCAAGGCAGAGCTGTCTGCAGCTGGGACTGTTTTCATTTACTCCAGGATGAGGAGCCCATCGGGATGAAGGAAGGAAAGGACCACGAAGACCTTTCCTTACCTTTCCTCACCTTTCCTCATTTACTCAGAGCCTTCACCTAAAGATTCACAAAGGGCAGGAGATTAATTGTACCAGCTGCCACCTCTGGTGTGTGTAACCACAGACTTCGGACCTCTCTGCTCCTTCTGTCTGGTGCCTGACAGAGCTTTGGGAGGTTTACAGTCTGCCAGCCCTGGACATCTTAGGGTTTTGTTCTCCCCGATCCTCTGTCACTCATTTCCCCTTCCTCACGGCTCTGATTCCTGCCTTAGATGCCTCTTTATCCATTTTATCTGAGAACTGCCTATTTTCTACCCTGAGCATCCCACGAGCTGTGTCCAGGCTCTGCTCACTCTGCCCCTGGACTCTCTCAGGGCCTCTTGGTCCCAGAGTAATTTCTCCAGCCTTGGGCACAAAGACAGGAGCCAGTGCCCAGACCTGGGAGTGGGGAGCACCCTCTACCCCACAGTTCAGACACACAGACTCTCTCAGAGCGCAGCTGAATGCACAACTCAAGCTCAGGATCTCCCCAGGCTCACCTGGCCACTCCTGAAATACAAAGAGAATTTTTGTACAGTGGTTTAAAGCCCTTGGGATAAATTATGCCACATCACCTCCTTCATGGGTGCACGCTGCTTTCTGCCCAGAGCATCCAAAAGGCTTTTTTGTCCCAAAGGTGGGAAAAATCAACTTGGTAACTGAGGAGCTGCCTCTCCTTGGTACATTTTAGGGTTTTAGCTGTTGAGATTGGTCCCAGCAGCTGCAGGGAGGCAGAAGGCCAAGGCCTCGGAGCTCTTGTTCTTTGACATGAAATGGGGCTTTTGAGCTGTGTCAAAAGGCTGAAGGAATTGTTCTCTCAGGGCTCTCTGGTGTCCCGGGATGTGAAGTGTTCCAGTGGGGCAAAGCAGTGCTGCTCAAGAAACACAAACTTCAAAGTCCTTCTCTGCAATGGGCTGAGGTGCTGACTTGAAAATATTTCCCAAACATGGTTTGCATCTGGAGAAACCCAGTATTAGAGAGGGAGAGCATTCCCATGCAGAGGAACATCTGCACATGTGCTAGCAAAGCCCTGGAATCATGGAATTACAGAATATCCTGAGCTGCAAGGGACCCACAGGGATCACCCAGTGCAGCTCCTGTCCCTGCACAGACCCCCCAACAATCCCACCCTGGGCATTGTCCAAACTCTCCTGGAGCTCTGGCAGCCCCGGGGCCGTGCCCATTCCCTGGAGAGCCTGGGCAGTGCCCAGCACCCTCTGGGGGGAGAACCTTTCCCTGAAATCCAACCCAGCCACCCCTGGCCGAGCTCCCGCCATTCCCTGCGTCCTGTCCCTGTCACACAGAGAGAAAAGATCAGTGCCTACCATGCTCACCACCAGGTAAGAGTTCTTTGGAGACACAAGATTGGAAAAATCCCACTGATCTCAATTCTTCAAAAGCCATTTTCAGTAATGGACAGAAAGAATATAAAACCCATTTCCCTTCTGCAACATCAAACAGAATTTTACGGTTGCACTTCTCCCCATATTCCATCCTCATCTATCCAAACACTCTTCCTACAATGTTTCTTTCTGTTTATTTGATTGTTTTTCCCACAGTAAAAAAATATTTATAAACCCCAGAACCTTTATATTTGCCCTCCCAGAGGCAGCGAGGAGCTAGGAGGGCTTTTACAGGTTCTTTGCTCAGAGTCCCTGTAGCACTTTGACCACATTTCAGCTCAGCCACATCTTCCCCCGACTGTACAGTCCCCAGTATATTTAGAAGCAATTAATCAAATATCTGAAATGAGGGAGCAGCATTTTCCATTTATTGCCACTCTGAGGTGCTGTATAATTTTTCTCCCTTTGGCTATTACCTGATGCATTTGATCTTTCTGTTTAATGCCCACTTCCCCCATTAACTTCTTAACTTCTGCAGGCTCCTGTGCTCACAGAACAGGGCCCAGCTTTGATAAAAGCACACATCAGTCAAATTCCCTTCCTTGAGCTTTCACTTGAAAGGGACACAGCCAAGGTGCTTGCCATGATGTTTAAAGCACCTTCCCCACCCCATCAATCTGTGTTTGCAAGAAGACTTTGAAAGCTTCCAGCCAGGATGGCTTCCCTGAGCAAGAACTTTTCCAGCAGCCTGCACAGCCCTGGGAGCAGAGGCTGCAGCAGGAGACAGCAGGGCCACTGTTCTGCTTTGCATTTGCAGCCCTGCCACACAGAGAGCTGAGCCAGCCCTCTCCCATCCCCAGGACTCCATTCCATACCCAGGGCTATCTGATACCCCTGCAGAACCGTCAGGAAGCTGCAATAATTAATAGTTGTAGGATGTTCTGTGAGCCTTGAAAGGCAAAAAAATGGAGTATCTGTCTCCTTGTGGCTAATTCAGTACGACTACCCAGTTTCTTGCAAATGTGTTGCTATTTATTTAATCAGATGGAATAAGACAGGGGGAAACCACGGGGGGATATTTGCTGTTATTAAGAAATCCCACAGGCTGAGGCAGAAGCCACCAGGAGAGAGCCCACACACCGTAGACTTCAGCTGAGTTACCCCAGAGCTGGGAGCCCTCCCGCTGCCCACAGGGGGGGTTCTGTGTCCTCAGCAGCCCCCGATCCCACAGGGCATCCCCCACCCTCCCTGGCCTCCCCGGGGCTGGCTGGGATGGGTGCAGAGGGTGGCAGCAGCATCCCAAGAGCTTCAGGAATGCGACTGTGGCTCAAAAGGTTCCCTCTGTCCCCCCCTTTTGCCCCCTGACCCCCCCAGTGACACTCGGGCCGTGCACAGGGCTGACATCCTCGTTAAACACTTCCTAGTGGAGAGGAGCCTTTGGGTTCAGCCATCCCACACCTTTCAAGGGCTGCTGCCTCACTCAGCCCCTGCATCCACCCTGCACCCCTGCTCCTGCTCTGCTCATTCCCATCCCTCCAGGGCAGGGCATTTTGGCTAAGGGTGTCTCCTTTATCAGCAGCAATCCAACACAAAATGCACGAAAGATTCCAGGCAATGGGGAAGTCAGGACTGATGTTCCAAACCTCCTCCTGCCCAACACCCTTCACCCTGCACCCCTCAGCTGCTGAGATGACCAGAGGTCACAGAATTCCAGACTGGTTTGGGTTGGAAGGGACATTAAAGCCCTGCCATGGGCAGGGACACCTCCCACTGTCCCAGGCTGCTCCTGTATAATGGGGAGAAATCGAGTCTCCCACATCCCAATGGAATCACATCCCATTTATTCCTCATGCACCCTTTGATGCTTTCTTATGAGTTTGCTTTTGCCCTCTTCTCTCTCTTTTTCCCTTCTCCTTTTTAAGGCATTCCTCTAATATTTTCCTGGCTGCTTGAAATTTATGGAGGCCTCTCACTGCTGTAAAACCTTTGAGGAGTGGGTTGGGAATTGTTCCATGCCTGTTCCCAGACAATACAAGGAAATGCAAGGTATTTATCCAGTCTGGCCACAATATTCCACCTTGAAAATACAATTTCCCCAGTAAAACTGCAGTCTAGGCTCCTACTGCTGCCAGATGGTACGGAGAGGAGGTTGTGTTAAGTTATTGATGTTTATTAAAGGGAGGAAATTTTCGGTTAAGATTCTTCTGGAAGCAACAAAAGAGCTTGATGGAGATAAATCTGTCCATCACACAAAGTCACCAACAGAATTTATTAAGATTTAACACTCCTGCATTACACTCAAACTCTGTATCTGGTTGTTATTTTCTTTCTGACCTCCTGTAAACTGGACTAAGTAATAAATTACTAAGTCATATAAGCTCTTCCTATCTAATCTGGGCACAGCTTCCCCCTCCTCGGTGATTCTGCATCGGACCTGAGCCCCCAAACCTTATTTGGCAACAGGGGGCAGGCAGCACTGGCAACTTGTCTGACAGCTAATTATTCCCAGCACCCTGATCCTTCAGGGATAACATCACCTGGAAATGCCTGGGGTTTCCTTATCCAGGCACTTCTGCAGGGCCAAGAGAGCAGCAGAGCAGGGCTTTCCCAGGAGGGCAGACACAGTCCTGGTTATTCACACCCCAGAGAAATTGCTGCATTAACAGCAAGTGACATCAGGCCAGGACCCTGAAGTTCTGCTCTTTCCTCTTCCCCCCCGTGAAGCTGATGACAAAAATCCCCCTTGAAGGATGGCAAAAGCAGCTCTGAACGCTGGGATGCTCGAGCGACCCCAGACTGCAACAGGGAGGACCACGAGGTGTTTGGCACGTGCAGAACCCCACATTTCCCAGGGTATTTCTCACTATTGGTAGGAGATGTCCATGGATAGCCCCGTGGGCTGCTCACAGGGGAGTGGAGGAGCAGCTGCTCTGACCAAAACACACCTTTAAAACTTCATCCTGAAAAAAGTCCTCCCTGGGGAGCAGCACCGTGGGGAGAAGAACCTGCTCCCAGCCAGAAGTGTCATTAATTTGAAACAAGATAATCAGGTTAAAGGATTCTTTGTTACAAAAATGTCATAACCTTTTGTGAAGGGAAGAAGAGGGATTTATTGACCCATTTTCAGTGACAGAAGTGCTCAGGGAATCTCTGCAGCCCAGTCATGGCCAACCATTGAGTCCTCCCAGTGCAGGAAGAACCTCCAAGGAACCCAAGCAGAGCATGCAGAGCTCCCCGTGAAAGAGCCGAGGCTGTGAGGGCACCAGGGATGCTCCTGGGATGTGGATCAAAAATCCAGATGTAGGGATTTGTGGAGCCTCTGTGCTCAGAGGGCTTTGGGAAGATGCTGACTTCAGGCTGTGGGGGCGAGAGGGGATTGGGGTTGGCATCACTCCATCTCCTCCTAATTGCTTTTTATAAAATTCTGCACCTGCAGGACGAGGTGATTGATTAACGTGCTTCATAAATCTCAGGCGGTTCAACAGCTACGACGTGGTTACAATTTTCTTCATAAAGTTCTAGCCATGAAAAATAAAAGGGGTTTCCAAGGGAACCCAGGAGTTTCCACAAACGTAGCTGATTTGGTTGAATTCTTTTTCTAATGAAAACTTTCAAAATGAAACAAAATGATAAATGTTCATTTTGAAAGGCGTCATTTTGGGGTTGTTCTCCAAATCTGGAAGGATTCTGGCTTTTCATTCCTTTCTTTCTCCCTTCTTTTTCTTCTCTTTAAAGGTTTCTCTCTCTCAAAGACTGGAAAAATACCCACAGAACGGTTTCCTCTTTTTTCCTTCTTAACTTCCCTCATTTTTGCAAGTGGAATACAAAATGAAAAACAAACCAAAAACAAATGGAAAGGAGTCCAAACAAAACTTTAAATAACAACAAAACTATTTTCCATGGGATAATTAAACTCATAATTTTCTTTTAAGTATTTCATTTAAAATAAACAGCATTTCCCAAACAGATCTACTTTCTGTGCTTATTCATTATCTGACCCTGGATCTCAAAGGGAATTGGGGGGATGGATGTGGCTGTGTTCCCTTAAAAAAGGGGGATCACCAATGCACAGAGCTGTGAAATTTTGGTGAGTGGGGATTCCCCCACATTCAGGGGGAAGAGATCCAAGGCAGAGCTGAGTACAAACGCAGGACTCCTGGTGATCTAAACTGGATCATCCCGTCCTGGTGACACGAACATGTCCCTTCAGCATCTGAGTCCCATCCTGACTGACAGAGCCCAGTGAGAAGGCAGGAGTGTGAAACACCAGATACCACCTCCAAGAATTTAGGCAATGAGTATTACCACAACTAACAGTCCACATGGAGAGACAGCCCACGGCAATCTCCACACATCTCCATCCTCCAGAAACCTCTGTCCAGCAGGACTTTTGCCTCTGCCCATATACGTCTAGGGGATTTATTTTTAACATGAAAAATCTGTTCTACAAGAAAAAATTAATAAACAAAATCCTTTTTCCCCCCCCCCCATGAAAGTGTCTCCCTGAAGACAAATATTGTAATTACTCACATTTAAGGGTCCCAAAGAAGCTGTAGTTTAATAATAAATAATACAGTTTATACCTCAACATTAGCTTAATCCTTAGAGGAGACTTCCAGCAGTGCAAAGGGGCTGCCCCAGTGCAGCACCTGGGGCTGCACACCTGGACTGCAGAGGGTCCTGCAGGCTGAGCCAGCCCTGCCAGCACTGCCCAGCCCCTCAGCAGTGCCTGTGCCCCCTCCAGCACTTTGCCCTTTTTGCTGCGTCTCTGTCCCCGCAGAGCCCTCTCTCATCCTCGTGGCACTGCAGGGATACAGCAGGAAATCCCCGCTGCCAGATGCCACCCAATATTTCTGAGCAGATGAGCGGATGCAGCTTGGCAGAGAACTTCCCAGTTTGATCCAACTGGCCCCAGCTGTCTGTCCCTTCTGGGAAGAACAAAGCTGACACTGAAATATTCTGTGTGCTCTCTAAGATTTTCCCTCTCTCTCCATTTTCATGGGTGCAATTGTGCAATCACTGCTATTTTTATGCTGCTCTACAAAGGTTTTGTGGCCACATCAGAGCCTTAGCACTTCATTCCTGGTGCCCACAATCTCCCACAGCTCTGTGTGAAAGGAAGATCTCGGGGCAGATGACAATTCCAAGCAGCAGGAGCTGAAAGGGAGTTATTAGAGGATTGCACAAGCACATGGTCATGGAGACAGGAAGAGCAAGGTGAATGCTTTAAAAAATTAGAGAACAATATTATTTTCCCCTTTGCACTGAGGGGGAACATGGATTTTATTCCCTGCTCGGAAGCACCTCTTGCTTTTTCTTTCTGCACAAAAATTGGATGAGAATTATCAGCTGGAAAATGGAAACGTTATTCAAGGAGTAATTTCATTATTATTATTATTATTATTATTATTTGAGGCTAACTGCATAGGTTGTGCAGAATTGCTCATTTCAGACAGGCAAAGCTCCTTTCTCCAGCGTCTGAGGCTGCAACCTTTCCCTGACCTCTTGCTCTGAAGGTTAACGTGAGGTTAACGCTGCAAAAGCAAATCAAAGCCCAAATGACACCAGTTCCCTGTTCCGGTTTGTGTTGCTTTATGGCTCCTGGGACCCCACGCCTGAGCTCCTGCCATCCCCCGGGGGCTCCGAGGGAATAATGGCTCTTTATTTCCTGCCTGGGAGCACATTTCAACCCCTGCCTTTAAAAACAACCGAATAAATTTCTCTCTTGCAAGCTTTCATTGTGAGCAGAGCGAATGAGAAGTGGAGATGATGATAACCTAATCACTGGACTCTTTTAATACTTGGAATTTCCTCTGAAGTCACTGGGTTGAACATCTGCCAAGCACCAGAGCTCCCAACTTTTCCAAGGGGCAGCCAGCATGTCAGGAAAGCAGGCAGCAGGAATTGCTCTGGGTTTGGTTGTTGCATGAACTGAGTCGGTCCCCAAACAGGAGGGACATGTTCTCACCCCGTCTGCTCTCGGGAAATGTGGTGCAGCTCTGCCCAGGTGCTGAGCTTTGGCTTTGGAAGGGTGACATGGAGATAAAACCAGAAGCGAGCCAGGGAAGGAGGAGGATCCGGTGAGGTCATCGTGCTGTGCACTGGGGATATTTCCTCGTGGATGCTGTTTCGGGAGGGGTTCTGGGGGTGTGCCCAAGGCTACAGAAGGAATCTGTGGAAAGGAGGGATTTGCTCAGGACCCCCTGAATGCCAGCACTGCCTCTGGCAGCCAGACACCAGATCAGGTTACACCTCTAAATGCGAATGGCAGTGCCCCGCTTGGAGCGCATTTGATGATCTGATACATAATCCCAAAAGAGGAATAATAAGAACCATAGGAAGCCGCTTTCCCTGCGCAGCTCCGTGCAGCCAAGCCCTTGATCCATTTGCTTTCATCTCGAGCAGAGGAATTTTTCATCTCCCGTTTTATGATCTCTTTTCTCCATAGGCTGGGGCTGGGCAGCGGGGCTGTGTGTTATCCTTATAATGAGAACAATCAGAGCTGAGCAGTTATTAATCACCCAGTCATATGATCCATTAAAACAAATTCTTATTAACCACAAGACATATGTTTTTCTCCTGAACTCCAGAGATAATGCCTGGAAGCAGATGGAAGAGCTGCTCTCACAAATTAAACTTGATGGGGCTTTTAACAATAAATTAAGTCTGACAGGCCTCTCCCCCTTTAATTACGCCGCAGTGTAACTTTGAGCATGTACTTGTTGTTCGCTACAGGTGTTGCTGCGGGTCTGGGTTCTACCTGTTCCTTCCCTGCTGGTGCTTTCAGAGACCATGAGCTCAGTCCTCAAAGGCTGGGAAGCAACAGGACCAGGGCAGCAGGGAAACCTCTGGTGAGCCACAGCAGCTGATCTGGACTGTTTGACTTCCAGCCAAACATCCCAGGGTTTTATTGCAAGCAGTGCCTGCAGACTCAGTCAGGATCTATTCCTCCACCCAAGCCTCCCCGTATTTCTCCACGGAGTGAGTCGGGGTCGCTGCTGGGCAGTGCTGCCAGACTGGGCAGCTTCTCCCTGGACACACCTGACCCCTGCAGCAAGGCAGCTTTAAGGACTAACAGCCACCCGTGGGATTAAGGTGCTCTCAGCCAATATCCACACCCACACAGGATTCACAGAACCACAGGGCTGTTACTGTGGAAAAGGCCTTTGAGGCCATCAAATCCAGCCTTGAATCCAGCACCGCCACTCCTCTGGTTGTGGGAATTCCTTGTGGGTGCCCAGGAGCCCGGGGCTGAGGGGACTGGTCCTGCCTCACCCCAGCATTGCTGGGGACCACGAGGACGTCAGCAGTGACAAAAGGTCTGATGGGAATCGCTGCACGGAAAGTCCTGTGAGAACACTCTGCTGCCCACATAAAGTCCACGGGAGGTGCCTCCCAAAGCCCTGCAAACTTCATGAGCTCCTTTGAAACAGCAATAGAAAAGGGTTGGATTTCAGCCGTGGCGCTCCAGGTGCTGAGGTTCTGAAAGCCAGGAAAAGTCAGTGACACCCCCACAAACTGAGCACTGGACGTGGGATTGATGTGCCTAAAGCAGCACCAAGCCACAGGTTAGCATTCCCAGAGCACCCTGTCCTGGGGCACACGTGGGAGGGCAGCGTCTCTTCCCTGGGTGTCCCAGAGCATCAGCAGCTCCCAGTTTGTTACAAACACCTTGAGCAGGACCTGGGGGCGGAACGGGCCCTGGACTGTGCCCACTCTCTCCAAACTCCTCCCATGCCCATGGAAACCCAGCACCTTCAAGGGCTGATTCATCCCTACAACACAAACTGCCCTCAGAGCTCTCCTTCAGCGGCACTGGCCACGCCGGCCTCAACAGCTGCCTTAATAACAAATGCCTAATTTTTGGTCGCTGACGACTTAGGTGAATTAATTAGTTTGCCAGTGTATTGCTCCCTAGATGATCACAACAGGGACCCAAACTAGTCTAAAATGTTTCTATAAAAATTCAAATTGATATTCTCAGATTTGTTGTTGTTGTTGTTGTTGGTTTGTTTGTTTGTTTGTTTGTTTGTTTGTTTGTTTTAATACAGCATTTTCCCCATTTCTTCCAAGCACAGCTCAGGAGGAAAGTGTATTTTCACACAGAAAAGGAAGGTAAAATATTTTTGAAGAGTGTGAATTTAGGAGGTACTTTCACTCACATACTACACGGAAACTTAAAGTCAAGACAAGGAGAAGAAAATGCCTCAGGAACAGTGAGTGATATATCAAAGGATTTCTGTGCTACTTTCATATCCTCTTTTCATCCCCAGCCCTCACTAATCACCATGATTTCCATTACCTCAGAAACCTACTCTGCCTTTAGAGAGTAGAACACGACTTGCTCAAGTATTTGGGAGGGCTATTTATAGAACATACTAAAATTAGTCAGGGCAGGTTTAAATGCAAGGAATCCACCCCTGCTTTAACCCTAGCAGAGCACCGTATGCAGAGTTAACCTCGGGTAATGACATGTTTAATCAGGGGAGTTATTTGAACAGGTTTGTTCAATATGCCTGGAAGTATTTAAGGTGTGTACACAGGCATTTCTCAGGGGTGCTAAACCAGAGCTGGAGCAGACAGTTATTGCAGTGGAAAGCTGTTTTCACTTGCTCCCAGAAGCTCTGGAGATATTCCCTCTGTCAGCCCAGACAGCAGATACACATTAAAATTTCATTGAGAACTCTTCCCCCTGCTTCTCCATTTATAAATATCATCTTTATTATGTGGATGTGGAGAGTTTCTTCAGTGGAATGGCAACTTTGTGAAAAGGGGCATTAACTTCTGACTCTCCCTGGGGCTGATTTGGCATTGAGGACCTGAGCCCTGGAGCACGAGGATTTGAGTGCTGAGGGAGAGGATGGCAGGAGGCCCCACACATAAACAGAGCCTTTAGGTCTCCAACAGTCAGCACCGAATCTTTCCCCAAGGATTTTGGGACACAGCAGATTTATTAGAAGTTCCCCAACTTCGTAAAGATCCTCTTAATTCCAATCTGAAGCTTTCAGAGTAGTTGTGTGGTTTGAGACTGCCTGGAGCAGGTGACCTTGTCCCAAGCATCACTCCATAAAACACCTCCCCAAGCCACTGTCCGGTCACCAGGAGCACCCTGCACCCACCAAGCCGCGGGCACATCCTCTGCCTCTGCCCCAAACACAGCCTCAAACCAGGCACTGCTTTCTGCACAGGAGTCCTGGGCAGTAAATAAATCCTGGGAGCCACCTCCAGGCTCACCCACCGGGCAGGAGCTTCTCTAGCCCAGCTCAGAAGGGCCCTTTTTCACACAGGGGCAGAACGGCACTTGCAGATTTTAAGGCCAGAAAGGAGCACTGCGCTCTGCCACCCCACGAATCCAAGCTGGAAAGCAGCTCCTGCCCCAGTGTTATTCCCACCACAAAAGCCAATGTGCTGAGCTGCCAGCCAGGCTGATAAAGTGAGATTAGGAAAGAAATGCACTATGCAGGAATGTTTCCCTCTGATTTCAGAGCAGAGACAGGACCAGGCTCCTGCTCCCTGCCGAGGCAGGCGGGATCAGCCCCAGGAACACACAGTTCCCAGCGGAGCTGTGAGCGCTGAGGGCCCCCAGCCCTGGCAGCGCTGCTCAGGGCGCTGCAGCTCCCAGGAGGAGGATGAGAACGCGCCAGTTCAGCTTCTGAAGCCTCCCTCCTTTGTACCACTTAGCCCCACTGCTGCCTTTGGGAACATCAGAGCTCTTTTTTTAATCCACCTTTACATCTTTGTCTATGGCTTTCTTTTAAGTTTCCAGCTGGTGGGGTCTTTGCTGCTCTTTGTTCAGATTACAATAATTTGTCATTTGTGCACAGACGGTTTCTTAACTACTCCTGTGCTAGAAATAACCTTTGAAGGAATATTGGTTCTTTTATCTCCAGGGCCCTGCAAAGCACAGAGCTATTGAATGCTGAGGCATTAAGGATGCAAAGAAAGCCCCATAAGGCAGCACATTAAACATGAGCTCCCTTCCTCTGGAAATGGAAGGGTTGTGCAGCAGTTGCTCTAACCCAGCCTGGGTTAGGAATAAAACCCTGCTTGAAAAAGGTTCATGGCACCACTGCTGTTTTATCACCTGCAGCCTTAATTTTGGAGGCTGCAAGAGCACTGTAACAGTTTTATTTTGATGACAATCCAGGCACATTCAGTCATTGCTTTGCATTTTCTCTTTCCCAGCACAGTCATTCCTGGAGCTGAGCACCACAAGGCCAGGGCTGGGCTGGTCTAACTTCAGTTCTGTGTAACAGAGAGCAGGAAGAAGTTTCACCCCAAAGCCATCTCAAATCCACTGGCTCTGTGCAGTTACTCCCAGGAGGCTCCAAAAGCTGGCTGGGAACTCTGGACCTGGCATTTTTATTTCTGCCTTTTCAAGGCTGCAGGTCCTCAGGGATGAGGTTGCAGGAACATAATTCCAACATTTAAAGGAGCTAGCCTGCAGAGCTGTGGCACAATTAGCCCTGGTGTTACCACACAAGAAGAGGACATTTAGGACATACCAGGGAATCACAGGCTCACACACAAAGAGGGGCAGTCACCACAGACCCTGCTCTTGGTGAGGCTGTCAAACCAAATTTGGTTTTTTGTTGTTGGTTTTTTTTTTTTCCCCCTGACAAGCTTATAGGCTGCTGGATAAGCCAGCTGTGCTGAGAGTGTGCTTGGAGCTCCCCAAGGCTTTCAGTTCAGCCCCCTGGGATGGCTTGATGTGAAAACACACACCACAGACAGGAGGTAGAGCACGAGTTAAAGCACGGGCTGCTGGCGCCTTTTAGATGGAGCTGTCACAGGAGGATGTCTGGGGGAAGGGGACATTAAAGGTGACAGGTTCTCCTGGGGACCTGCTCCAAGGACCAAGTCATCTCCTCTTCTGGAGGACGCAGAGATGGAAAATAAGTGTTATTCCCAAATCCCTGCCTCATTAGCACATCTCTCATCAACCTGTCAGTCACAGCTGCTTTTTTCACTGCAGGCATGAGGTTTCCTTGGAGGGCAGGGGCACCTTTCAAGCAGCACCCAGTGCTGGGGCACACCTGGCCTCAGTCACTCCAGGCAGAGCTCAGCCAGGAGATCTGCCAGGAACAGGCCCAGCCCAGGACAGGCTTCCACAGGTTCATTTCAGGCCACCTACAGCCCTTAGTGGTGTTCCCTGGAGGAGCCCTTCCATGTACAGAATGTGGGAGTGAAATCACATATTGAGCATCTCCCTGCAGCCCAGGAGGAGCAGCCAGAACCCTCCAGGGCTGCTATTTCCCCCCTCATTGCGGAGCTAGAGCTAAAAAGAGCAGGGCTGGAGCTCTCCAACCCAGTGGGTCTCCTTTGCTGGGCTTTTCGCAACCTCCACACTCCCTGATTCCCGCAAGGCACAGCAGCATTACAGCCCAAATGAAGGAATCCTTTGATAGAGTGCAGTCATTTATTTGAAAAGTGTAGTCTCGCCATTAAAATGCAAATGAAATGAGTGCTAATACATTAACTGGGGATGGGACTTGAAATGGCTTATGACAAGTGTGCTTTCATGTGGAATAGAGCTGAGTGGTAACGGTCCTGTGTAAGAGAAGTCATGTGCAGATCTACGTGTTTGTTTATTGAAGATAATAATGAAGGGCAGGGTTTAAAGAGTATTATTATTTCCTCGTCTTGTCTTTCTTTTGTCCCTCCCTGGTTCAAGTTCCCTGCTGAGAGGACCCTCCCGAGGGGACTCTGATCAAAAGTCACCTTTGATGAATGGTCTGATCTGCACTAAAGTCAACATGAGAGCTGAAATGTATTTAGTGCTCTGCTTTGAGGAGGAGCAGAAGGTCTCCCCCAGTGGAGACCCCATGGGCTGCAGTTGGTGGGACAGCTGATTCAGAAAATGCATGCAAAACGAAGTTCCATTCATTCTCAGGGCTATCCCCTGGGAACATGGGCAGGGTCAGGGTGGCTCCGGGTCTCTCTCTGGGGGAAAACCAGTCCTGGGATGTAGGGAGAGCCCCAGGGCTGGATGGAGCAGAGCAGAGCAGCCCCATTGCCACTGTCCATGAGAACAGCCCTGTGCAGAGAGTAACCCTGCAGTGGGACAGCCCTGGGGGTCCAGGCCTGCAGTCCTCCCAGGGCTGCACTGGTGTGGCTCCTGTTTGTCCCCTTTCACGGGGCTCAGGCTGCGTCACAGCATGTGACAGCTCCACGTTTGTAAATCTGCCAGAGCTCCGCTCCTGGGCCCCTCCCCTCCCCCGTGGCTGCTCCAGCTCCCAGTGATGGGCACATGGCCCATGGATGCTCACACAGCAGCAGAGCACTGCGAGCAGCAGCTGGGAGAAGACAAATCTGCAGAGTTACAGCTCCAGTGGGGAGATGTCCAGTCCAGGGGATGCTGCTTGCTCTGTGTCCGGGTCCAGGGAGGCCTCTGGTCAGTGCTGGAACAAAAACTTCCAATACCAGTCTCATCTAGATCTTGTCGAGCACCAGGACTTCTTATATTTCATCCCAACAAGGCTGAGTTTCATCAGCCTGATCCTCATTATGGTGCAAAATCAAGAGCTGGAGTTGTACTGAACAGCCAATGCCTTGTGCTGTTTTCCTCCTCCTCCCTGCAGAAAGGAAAAGGAAAACAAGGATGTTTCTGGAGTGTTGGTTTTCTTTACTAGGTGCTCTTCACACTCACCAGAAGCTGTGTTTCCTCCAGAGCTGGGCTGTGAAAGCAGAGAGGCCCAGGCTGTTGGGTTCCATAGCCTTGGGGTGACATCATTCACGGGCATGGTGTGACATCCTCGACACCTCCCTCTGTGCCCGGGGTCCACAGACACCCCGGAGGGGTCTGCAGCTACCTCAGAGTGCCCACACCCAGACAGAAACAGCCTGAAGTCCTGATGTTTTATTTAGAGAGCTTTCAGGGCCACAGTCGCAGGAAGGGCAGAGCTTTGGGGCCCTCGTTATCCTGCAGGGACACCAGGAACCACCTGAAGCTTCTCCTTTCCCAGCAGCCCTGCACTGCCACAGCCCCAGCAACTCTTTAAACACGTGGCCCTGTGGCTTTTGCCTTCATCTCATCCCATGGACCTGCTTAGCACTTTCCAGAGGCAGAGTGAGCAGGGAAAATGCTCCCTGCCCTTCCTTTGTCTGGCACAAGCCGTGGGTAGAGAACTGCAAACTCTGCCTTTCCCCCTGTCATCGGGTCAGGTCCTTGCCAGCATCTGAAACAACTGTGTGACACTTTGAAATTAAATCCTCCTGCTGCTGCCACCCCTTCCCCATCTCCTGTGTTTATGCACACACAGGTTTGTTTTTGTAGGGTTGCTCATAAGTGCTCTGGCTTTGTCTCCATTACACAAAAGGTTTTTCCCATCAAAACAACTAATTGAAGTTCATTCTCTTGTTGTGAGATCATTGTCTAGACAAAGAATTATAGATTTTGCCTAGATATACCTAGGGAAGAAAAAGCCAGCCAGTCCCTTTTAGGTAACACTATCTTATCACAGCTTGCAGTGTACACCGAGGTGGATATCTGGAGTAATTATCTCTGTGTAAAAACACCTCCCTTTCACAGTGAAGACATAACACGAGATACACATGCTCGATCTGCCTGCATTCCGTTGTTATTATAAAGGTGTCACCGACTCCCCGTCCGTTCTGTTGGTGCTGCACTGCTGTGAGCCAGAACAAGGCTGCCAAAAATTACTTGCAGTTCTCCATTTGCGTGAAGAAATTCAAACAGCAGCACCGGGAATCGTTTGGTTCCTTTTCAAACATCCATGGGAAGGAAATGCAAAGCAGCAGAGATTTCTCCTGGTGCAGGACAGAGCAGAGCCCCTCAGGAGAACCGCGCTGTGCCCTCCACAGAACGAGCTTTGCCCACCTTCCCCACCTGTTAAAAACGTTCCTTTTGGGTTTATCCAAATCAAACCTGTGCTGTGGTGTCCGATAGACCCAAATCACCCTGCCCAGCACTGCCCTGGCACTGGCCTGGCACTGCCCGGGTCACAGCGGGCTCACTGCTCGGTGCTGGAGCCAAACCAGCCCCAAATCTTGTGGGAATTCACTGTTCCACCCCAGTCCTTCCCCCCAGGGCTTTGGGAAGCTCCAGCCAGGGCGTTCTGGGGCCGGACAGCCCCGTGCAGATGTTCCAGCTGCTGAAACGTGCTCAGCAACCTCAGAAATGAGAGAAAACCAAGCTGGGAACCCCACAGAGCTGCTTTCAAGGTTCCCGTTCATCCCCGAGCAGAAAACTCACGAAACACACTTTAGAAAGCTCAGCCCCTCTTCCCTACCCCCTGTCCCCATCTGTCCAAACCGAGCAGTTTTTGGGGAGGATCCAGCAGGAATCTGTGCCCAGCCAAGCCTGGAGAGGGCTCGGCCGGTGGGAAGGGGGTGCTGAGCCCCCGGGATCAGGCCCTGCCAAAACAGGGGCGGCACTGGCACCAGGGACACAAAGGACAATTGTTGCCCAACAATCCGGAGAGAGGGAGGGAGCCCTGAAGTCCCTCCAAGCCCCTTGATTTATGGCTTGCAATAATATGTGTTGGAGCCCTGCAACCCAGAGTGCTGCGCGGGTGACCTGGAAAAATAAGTCTATTAACCCTAATCAATCTCCCATTATCCACCCTCGGCCACAATTTAGCCAGCAAAGGAGTCACCAAGGCCTCTCAACTGGGTCTGAACTAATCCCATTGTCTTTCCTAATCAGGGGCCATGGAGGAGGAGCGGCTTCTTCAGCGCAGAATTATCACTCGGTGTTTCAGGGAAAAGAACTGGGGGGGACGAAGGCTCTTCTCTTTCATCTGGTAATGAGAAAGTGGAGAATTGTTTTCCTTCTGAATTACCAGGGCTAAGTGAAGCTCCAGCCTGGTGGGGCTGTGGGGCTGGTGGGTGTCAATTCCCAGGGCCCACAGGGAGTAAAACTTCTCTGCCAAAACTTCCTGCTGCAATTAGCAAAACCATGCCTGCAGATTAAGTGCTTTATTAGGGCAGCTAATTATGGAGTTTATCAGGGCTGGGGTGCAGCTTGGCTCAGCTGTGGCACCCCGTGGAAAGGAGGGAGGGGACAAAGGGACCTGGCGTGTCACTTGTCCTGACTCAGGGTAGTGGATTCAGCAGAAAATGTCACGTGAATCTGGACCAGGAAAACCAGGGATACAAAGCCTCTTTCTGACTGAGGTCTTTTCTTTCCTTCCCATCCCTTCCCCCCGCAAGCCTCTAAAAAAGATTAAAAAAATAAAACAAAATTGGAAGTCCTATCGAATCAGCAATGCCCGAAATAACAGTAAATCAGGAAACTCTGCCATGCTCCCTGTCAGAATCATACAGCAGGGTAGGACTCAGTAATCAAAAGATGCTCCATGGTGAAACATCCACCAAATTAGTCCAGCAGCAAGCTAATTTTCTTTAGCTCTTTTATGTTAATCAGAAAGGAAAAGAGAAAGTGGGGACATTATCCTGCTAGAAATGAAAACAATCCTTGCAAAATTTCCCCCCTTCGGCATGAATTACAGCAGAAACAAACACACCACAGGGATCCAGCAGATCTTCCAGGATTAATTATTATATTCACAGCAGCTCAGCGTTTTCTTAGGAAATTAAATTTTTCAAAGCCCTCTCATGTGCACACAAGCCCATTGCCACCTCAGAGTGTCCCTGTGTGGCCAAAGGATGAAAATTCCTGTGGTTTTGGAGTGCTTCTCTTTCAAGGGCTCATAAAAAACCCTGAGTAGCCTTGGAGCAGGGCGTGGGGCTTCCCCAATCTGTCAGCTGAAGGCATCTCCGTAAGCCTGAGCAGCTGGAGTTAGGGCAGAGCCAGCCCCACAGGGACAGGGGACATCCAGGGGAGCTCGGGTGGCCCCCAGGATCAGGGCAGCAGCCTCGGACCTGGCCCTGCCTCAGCCCCAGCTGCAGCACAGGAGCAGGCTGGGGCCCAGCTGGAGCTGAGTCTGGCCAGGAGCGTAAAAGAGAACTGGGAGGGTTTCTGTGCATTCCCTGCAAGTGTCCGAGGCCAGGCTGGATGAGGTTTTGGGCACTCTGGTCTAGTGAAGGTGTCCCTGCCCACGGCAGGGGGTGGAATGAGTTGGGTTTTAGGGTCTCTTCCAATCCAAACCAGTGCTGGAGCATCTCCAGTTCGATCTGTGCCTTCAGTGAGAGCCCCCCAGGCAACCAGCCAGCATCAGGGATTGTTAGCAGAGCTGGGGGAGGAGGGCTCACCTGGAGGGACAGAAAGCAGCAGCTCTGGCCCACAGCTGCCCTGGCCTGTTCCCCGCAGCCTGGGAGGGCTTCAGGTGCCTGCACAGACACACTCTGCTGTCTGCAGGTGGGGAGGTGTGGATAAATCCCCCTGTGCCTGTGCCACGAGCTCCACGTACCCCTCAGAGAGAGGGGAAAAGCACTGACAGCCCCGTGAGAAGGAGACTTGAAGATCCTGGGTGGTATGGATTGGGTTAGGCATCAGATTCATTTAATGAATTAAGATCCTGACATGTTATTTATAGGATGCCTTTGGAGATAGAGCTGTAACTCATGGCTGCCATGGGAAATCCTCTCACTGAGGCCTTGAGAAGAAAATGTTCACTTTTTTATGGTGTCCACTGGGGAGGGAAATTAATGCTAAGCAGGCAGTGATAATTTGCTGCTTTATAGGATTGAATTATCGCCCTGTCAGCACGGAGATGAAAACCCTGAGCCATGAACAAATATACCTTTGCACCTGAAGCTGCCTGGATCAGCTACCGTGAGCTCCCATCGCTCCAAGACAGCTCTGTTGTTCCAGTAATTAATTCCGAAGCCTCCTGGATTTCTCCTTGTCCTTTCAATTGCTGGGCATGCCTTAATTTGGCACTCCAATATTCCATGCTCCTTCTCCAGGCTCATAAATCACACACAAACCCTTCCTGAAAACAGAAAGGGGATCTGTTCTCCTCTCCATGCACAGGCACAACTTCCCAGAGTTAATGCAAGTTTGGCACGTGCACGGCAGAGGTGGCTGAGCCCCATGGACCAAGAAGTCATTGGCATGGAAAAATAATTGCAAGAGAAACAGCTGCCTGAAAGGCAGGAATACCATGACTTGGATCAAATATATTATGCTGTATTATGAAATAGCTTTATTTAGCACTATCTGGTCTGCATTTGCTGGAGGGCAGAGTCTGGGCCTGTGATCAACCTTTCCTTGCTCCATTTCTTACTGTCCCTTTTCCCCACTGCAGTTACTGACATGGGGAAAGGCAGGGATTTTTCTCTAATTTCTCCCAGATGTTGAAGAAAGGTCTTTTGTCCCGTATCCACCCTGAGGCAGAAGGATGTGGAACGAGAGGTGAGGTGGTCGTGGGCCTCAGTCTTCCACTTCCTCAGGCTGGGCACTCCCTGCTGATGGAATTGAAGTTGCCAGAGAAATTCTGGATTCTACTCTGGATTCCCAGCATGAGAAGGTGTGGATTTATCCCAGGAGCAAAGCACATCCCTCTTCCCTCCAGAAAAAGCCCCGTGTCCAGGTGCAATCCTGCCAGCACGTGGGATTTTGCAGCTGTGTGCATTGGCCTGAGGTTGTTCCCAGGGCAGGTAAATTCCAAGGCCAGGAATCAGCCAATCACCCCTTCAACAGCAAAACATTCCCTGCCTTTTACGTACACAGCTCTGCTTGTTTTCCAGGGCAGTGGGAGCTGGGACATCTCCCTGTCTCTTCAACACCCTGCACAGTCAGCATCTCCAACAGAGCTGCCCAGAACTGATCAAACACTTCCTGGTGACCTGGATTGCACTTTTTTCCCATCCCCAAAACGCTCACTCATTCAAAGTGCAAATTGTACTAAACTGGGGCAGTTACAACAAACAGACAGTGTTGAATTTTCAAATAGCAGGGGCTTCACACAACTTCGGCTCAGACATCTCTGGCATTTCTATAGCAAAAGAAAAGTAGCCTTAAAAAGTTTATTTTAATGAGTTATTTTTCGTGTTTCAAGGTCTGAATTGTATGTGCCCGTTTGGAATTGGAGACTTTTTGAAACTCCTGGAAATCCTTTTGTGTGTGGGGAAAAGCCACCTCCCACCCAACCCTAAGAATAATGAGGGACATTTCAAAGTGATCCTGGAATTGGTGGAATGGCTGCTCGGGATCAGGGAGGGGAACAATCACACTTCATTCACCAACACTTGCACAGCCCCAGCACCCCCGGACCCACGCAGCTCGGGACGGGTCATGGGTGATTATTTGTATAAAAGGAACCAGTGGGACAATGCTGTTCAGCCCTGAAGTCATTGGAAGGTGTCAGCGAGTTTGGCTTGGAGGGTGGTGGGGAGGGGCTGTGAAAGCCGATTTTCCAGCCCGGCCTCTCCCTTGAGTCATTTCCATCGCTCCCATTTAGCTTTTGTTTGTTCTCTGGGAAGGCTGATGGTAAATCAGGGCCAGCCCGCAGCAGCAGGACACGGCTCAGCCGTTCATCTGCGGGGCTGGTGCCCACGATATCCCGAACCATGCACAATCCTGTTCTCCATCCTGTCCTTCCACAGGCTCCTGCTTTAGCAGGATTACTGTGAGAACAGGCATCTCGTAGCAAAAACCCGTCTACAGCACCCGGCATCGCCCCGACCGCAGGAGACAATCCCTGCCACCAGTGCTAATCCCGCCTCTGCCCTGTCCCTGTGGAAAACCAAACAGCCACAGCAACCAGGCTCATTTTAAATGCTGGAAACGTGAATTCCCAGCACAATATCCCGTTACTCCTTTCTGCAGGTTTTAGTCTCAGGCAGCAATTACTGCACTGAGTGCAGCACTCAGGCACACAGAGCTTTCCAGGCAGGCATTCCAGAAGCATCTTGGCCCTGATGCAGTCACTGGTAGGTTTTCTAAGAATCTCGACAGCGATGCCATTTATCATTATCCCTGTTTCACCACAGTACAAAGGAGCCATGGTGCTTTCACAGCTGCATCTGCGAGGCTGAAGGAAAACCCAGCTGGGTCTCAGAGATGCAAGAAAAGCTGGATAAAGCCATGCCACCCCTCCACCTTGGCTTTTCTGCCCATTATTTATTCCAGCACACAGATCTCGCTGCACCACAGGACCAAGGGATTCCTCCGTGTCCCAGCAGGAACTCCAAGAAAAAGGGAAAAGCAGGTGCTGTTGCAGCCCCGTGTCCCACTCATCTCTCCCTGCCTGGCACGATGTTCATATCCTCTATCTGATCACCTCTCATTCTGTAAAAAAACAAAGCAGCATCCAGGAGGACAAGGAAATGGTGCTTGGAGGGGTTTTCCACCCAGCAAATGCCACATTCATCCATCCCAAAGAAAAGCTCCGGTGCTCCTCGCCCCAGGGGCTGCAGGCTGGAGGCTGTGGGGAGCTGTGGGGGGTTCTGCAGAGGAGCTCTGCTGGCTGCACAGCTCTGGCACCCAAAAACCACCCGGGCACGTGGTCATCTGCCCTTGCAGGGGTCAGCAGGTACCATTCCCCTGGCCTAAAGCTGAGCCGGGCCTTTCACACAGAATTGTGGAATTAAGGTTGGAAGAAACCTCCAGGATCAAAGTTCCAGCCTTCCCACCCTGTCCACTAAAACCCATCACAAGGTGCCACATCCACCCATTTTCTGAACTGTGCTTTCTGTGGGCTGCCAGAGCACCAGCATGGCTGTGATTCAGCAACACAGTCAGGGTCACACAGCCAGGGTCAGTGCCAGGGTCAGTGCCAGGGTCAGTGCCAGGGTCAGAGCCAGGGTCAGAGCCATGGTCGGAGCCATGGTCGGAGCCAGGGTCAGAGCCAGGGTCACTGCCAGGGTCAGTGCCAGGGTCACTGCCAGGGTCAGTGCCAGGATCAGTGCCAGGGTCAGAGCCAGGGTCACTGCCAGGGTCACTGCTCCTGCCCCTGTGGCACCATGAGCAAGGCAGGAAGAGTTTCCTTCTCCAGGCACTGCTGGGTATGAACATTTATGGATCCATGTGTCCAAAACCCCCCAAAGGGGGCCCAGGCTGCAGCTGGTGTCCAGCAGTGTGTGCAGGGCGATCCCAGCAGAGCAGCACTGCCAGCCTGCCTGCTCACTTTCATCACCAGGGTGCTGTTGCACCAGAAGAAATGAAAGGCATTGACCATTAGGTCTTTCTGGCTTCTGAATCCATCAACATCATCATGCGTACATTGATTTTAGGCAGAGATAAATAGGCCCAAACTTCTCTGCCAGATGCCTGATTGGCTTTATTTCTCTATTAAATAATTATATGTCTAGGAAGGGAGCCTCTGCAGAGCACGGCAGTGATTACCACATCCAGATCCCTTGGGATGTCAGGACTCAGTGAAGATTCAATTAGAGAGTGGAGTGGGAATACTTCCTGCTGATCTGCCACAGACCACTCTAATTGTCTTGTTTGTGCCAAAACCTACACCAGATCTGCTCATTAGCACAGCAAGTGCACCTTCCACCTTCCTGAGGGACAGAGCAGAGGGAACAGAGACATCGCAGCCAACTGCACTCACCCTGGAGCACTGGAGCTTCTCAGGGTGGCTCAGGAAGCACTTGATCCAAAGCACAAGGAGGAAAATGAGAATTCTTCTGGAGACATCTAGGGATTGATGCAGCCACACGAGAACCTGGTTTTACACAAGCTGTGTGGGGCTCACTTTGGCCCTTCCCTCTCCTGCACCTTGGCACTCTTTCCTTTCCAAAGCAAACTTGCATTGCCAGAACCGTCCAGAGGCTCTGGAGTTTTCCTGACAGTCACAAAGCCCAGGATACCTCCGCAGACCCCTGAGGACCTGGAATATTATCCATGTTTTTCAGAAGTGCCTGGCAGCATCAAAGCTAAATAAGCAATATTGTTCCTGCTAAAAAAGCAACTAAACCCCAAGATTTACCAAGAAACACCCAAATTAACTGCAATCTAGTGATAATAAAGGATAAGTTTTCCACATTTCCCTGTGCCATCCATCTGCAGAGCTCTCATGCACGTGTCCCACTGGGCAGCACTGCTGCTTGGACCTCGCAGGAGCACACACAGGCTCTGGAATTAAAAGATCTGACCTATCACAAAAAGATCTGTTTTCTGTTTTGACAGTCAAAAATGAGAAAAAACCACTGCCCCAAATTTACTGAAAACTAGGTCAAAAAACGTTTCAGGCAAACACTTGTTTTTCTTATTAGTGTTCTACTTCCAGTCATCATTTACAATAGGGAAAAAAAAATAAAGGAGGAAAGAAGCCAAAAGCCTAAATCGCACTCAGTTTCAGGAGTGGACTGCAGGGACTCCTGGAGGCACCTGGTTCAAGGATGACTCTGGGGTAACACCCAGTGGCTTCCCCTGTGGGCTGAAACACAGAGCGAGAAGGAGGAAGGTCAGCAAGAGGCCTGAAAGTAAAGAATAATTTATAATATGATGGAGATTGAAAAAAGAAATCCAATTGGTTTAAAACCAGATGAGCTGCGAAGGGGAAATATGAACTGGTTAAAACAGGGAATATGTGAGGGCTGGGAGTGGGGGGAAGATGTCCCTGCCTAATATTGGAGGTGATTGAAATGAAACAAGAAGGCAGCAGAGGCTGAGGGAGAGCAGCATCTCTGTGAGCTGGGCCCTTTAAATCCAGCTGCAATTGAAGTGGAAGAATAAAGCACAGCAGCCAGGGCTGGGATAAGATTGATTTAAGACAAGATACAATTTAAAGGCAAGGCAGAGGTGGAAGCAGAGGCTGCAATGAAATCAATTTACACCAAGATGCGATTTAAACTGATGAACTCGTGTTGGGAAAACTGGAGCTGCGGGAGCAGGGGGAGGGAAAAGGGGGATGGGGAGAAGCAAGTTCAGGAGAGATGTGGTTTGAACCTGCTGGGATGGGTTTGGGGCTGGTTTTGCTAGAGGACAAAGGGCTGGTCCTGAAAACCTGCCCAGAGCCAAAATTGGGTGTGTAGGGGGCCAGGAGAGAGCCTGCAGAGCTGTGTGAGCCCAAGAACTTGGGCAGACACAAAAGGACCGTGGTTCTCTCATCCCAGCCAGCCTGGGTGATGTCTGAACTGTCCCTTACCCTACACTGCGCCTGTCAGTAAATCCTGGAGCAGGACTCAAAGACGCTGGGTGTGCCAGGGGCAAACCTGGGCAGGCACTGAAGGAGCCCAGCACACAACAGGGGAGCTCGCAGCTTTCCCCAGGACATTCCCCAAGATCAGAGCGTGGACAGGACCCTGCTCATGGCTCTAAAACGAAGACTCAGCCGAACACCTTTGCTGAGACCTGGCCTGGGTCCCTTTGCAAACCAAGGAATGCTCACCCGCTAGGAAGGGACGGATTTTGCCACTAATTTCTGCTCACTGTTGTCACTCCCATCCCAAAGTCTGTCCACACAGAGGGAAGCACAGGGACTGAACTCAGCACAGGGGGAGCTCTGCATGGCAGAGCAATCCCAGGGCTTTTTGCAAGGCCCCTCTGTGGAACGTGGCTGCACAGCAGGAAGCAGTGTGGGTGTGTGAGGTGCAGGAGATGCCCTACAAATAAAACAGGGATTGCCTGGAGGAAGAACAGGCAAAAACAAAGGCTGTGCAGAACACAGTGTGCAAAACCTGAAACTCTGCAGAGAAGGGACTGGATGGGAAGAAAAGTAAAGATAAAGAAAGCCTAATTCCCTTGGGAGGGGAGATGTTTACACTGCTAAGACATTTATGGAAAGAGAAAACTTTATTTTAAGTCAAGGCAGGAATAATTACTGGTCCATCTAAATGCTCCCTGGTTAATCTGGCTGCAGTTCAGGAGGAGCAGCGGATGCTGAGTGTTATTCTTGTCAAGGTACAAATTTATTCCTTTCCATGCATTCCAGCCAACAACACTGGGGTTAAATGAAGGGGTTGGTGGCAGTGGGGGAACACAGCGGCCTTTCCAAGGGATGCAAACACTCAAATAAGCACTGTATAAGGATTATCCCCCAGGTCTCTGGAAGTCTTTGGACCCTGGAAATAAGAATCAGAGAAGCACGGAGTGATTTGGGTTGGAAGGAACCCTAAGAAATAAGGAGAGAAGATCTGGGTAGCTCAGAAGAACCACAGGAGTGATGTTGTCACATCACTTTGACATTTAGGGACCTCCTTGAGATGCCTCAGTTGGAGCCTGATGCCCAGAACTGCTTTCTCAGTCACCTGCTGTGACCTTCCCTGCTGAGGAGGGGGAGCAGAGCTGGAGACACCCCCGTGTTTCCACTGAGGGTCCTGATGAAGAGGTGCCCGTGGTCTGCAGGGAGCGCTGGCAGCCGACAGGACCAGGAGAATTCGCGTGTTCCCTGCTCCACCCTCAGATGAGCACCTGTGTAGAGAGCAGTCACAAAGCACAGGTGTGATGTGTGAATAAAACCCCTCTGTGCCCCCCAGGGACCCAGTTTGTCACTCAAACATTGCTGTCCCCAGGTGTGCATCAGAAATGTGTGAAGAACTCCCTGTCACTCGTGTCCCTTCTCTCAGCCCATGAAGGCAAAACACTTTCCTTGTCCTTTGCAATTAGCTTGATTTTGAATAGGCTGACTATGAAAGAAAACCAGACATTTCCAGTACTTTTAAGCCCCATTTGGTCTGATTAAAGAAGGCTTTAAAAAACGAGAAAGGAGGGGGAAAGCAATAACTTTTTAAAACTTGTTCTGAATGCAAAGGAAAATGGAGAGCAGTGTATGAGTAATTCAGGATTAATTGTAGCATTACGTTATTCATGCAGTGCTGGTTGAGGGAAAGAATAAGCACTTCTGAAGTCATTAAAGGAAATCCCAGTAAAATATGACTTAGCTGATGTGTGCAGTCTCACAGGTCCTGAAGGGAATGCGTGCAGCAGAAATGTCCAATTTATAGCCCTGAGCCCGTGGGGAAACACAGAGGCCAAAGCCACCTCTCTTTGTAGATCCAGGGAGGGGGAAATGTTCATCTGTAGGATATTGTGGCTGACCTAAGACAGGAAAACACGGCTATTCAGGAAAGTATGGGGCACATCATTAATTTGAAGTCACTGAGACTGAACCAAGGCTTCAGACCACAAGCAGTTCCTTTCTTCTCCAGTAATGGTTTATTTGCCTGGCTGATGTGTGACTTCAGGCCCAGTTTTTTACCCAAAAGTGATGTAAAGGTGTCTGGAAGTGCCCCTGCTGTGAGCAGGACTATGAGAGCAGCATCACTGCCCTGCACAGCTTCCCTCCTGGAGCTTCTGCCTGCAAGGACAGCGGGGTTTTCTCTGCCAGGTCACATCCTTTCAGGGCTGGGGAAGGGGATTCTGACCTGCAGGGACACCAGAAAGCAGCTTGGCTGTGCCCAGGGCAGGTTCCAGCACAGGCAAGGAGAGCCTGGGGATGAAGGCAGATATTCCTGGTGGGATCAGTGGGAGCAGAGCTGAGCTCAGAGATCAGCAGCTGTAAGAGGCTGCCATGAGGGCTGTGTGGGCACCTTCTGCTCGTGCCCTGTTCTCCCCTGGCCTCTCCCGTGTCCCCCAGGGGCCACCCCACAGTTCCCTGGGCTTCCCTCACCCAAATCCCCCACCACTGCAGGCAAAACTTCTCAGAGGTGAGACAGGAGGGCTCCTGCCCTTTCTCCGGCTTCCCACGTCAGCCCCTTTCCTGGCAGAGCTGTTTGTGCTGTCACGGTGTATGAGGGAACAGCCCACACCCAGTTTCCATTTGGGACTGGCTTCTGCAGCCAGCTTTAACAAACACGGGCATTTTTGCCAGGCTGCCCCTGCAGACAGGAGCTGTGGCAGCACTCGGAGAGGGAACCTGTGTCCAGCAGGGATGGGGTGGGCAGAGGTGTGCTGGCGTTTGGACAGGGAGACTGCAGCACAACCGACAGAAGCTCAGCTGGGTTTTAGGAGTGGGAATGTTGCCTTCAGACCTGGATGGTGCTGGGTGGTTTCATCACCTGCTAAGCCCTTCCCAAAGCCCGGCCTGTATTCCAGTTGTGCTGTGGAAACCTCTGTAAAACACTGGCAGCTGCCCAGGGAGTGAGGCCTGGGAACCCTGATGGCTCACCTGGATCGCTCACCTGGATCGCTCACCTGGATCCCGCCTCCCACGGCTCCACCGCGTGTCATCCAAGGACAATTCCCCCATTCATTCACTCCCAGCAAGCTCCATTAACCTCCCACAGGAGCCAAAAGGGTTCCGGGGCTCACAGATGCCCCGTGAGTCTCTCCATGACACCAGCTAATTATCTCCTCATTAACAACAACGTTAGCATCCCGTTTGACATATACAAGATAATTTGTTAATTGCACTTTAATTACAAAGTTATTAAGAGCTCAGAGGCATTCAACAGAAGATTGCAATTACCACAAGCTGCAAAATTGCTCCCAGCAATTTGGAGATGTTATCAGAAACTGATTCCCCCATTCAGCTGAAGATGGAAAAGAGACAGGAGATTTATGAGCTAACATCACAAATTCCTGCTGCTCCCTCTGAAGATGCTTTCACTGGTACCATGCTGAGATACTCCAGATATCAGGGATTTCAGGTGCCCAGAGCAGCTGTGGCTGCCCCTGGATCCCTGGCAGTGCCCAAGGCCAGGCTGAACGGGGCTCAGAGCAGCCTGGGACAGTGGAACCCCATGGCAGGGGTTGGGACTGGGTGTTTTTTAAGGTCTTTTCCAGCCCAAACCATTCTGGGATTCTCTAATATCTGTTGCAGCCATTGCTTCACAGCCAGACCAAAACTCAGCTGAGTGTGATAGGAAATCCAGCAGTCCCAGAGGTGATTCCTGGGGAAAAATATCTTGAAAATTGTATTTCCCACATCCTATTCGTCCCTGACACCTCTCTGATGCCCTGATTTGCTCTGTCAGAGCTGTGAGGGGTGGGAGTGCCAGCCTGGAGCTGCAGGAATTCCTGGAGCAGCAGCACAGCAGCCTCGGGACCACAGCAGTGAGATAAGATTTAATGTCAGAGTGATTCAAACTGAAATGCTCCACTTGGAGTTTCCAAGCAGCAAATCAAAATGTGTCAGCAAGAGTCAAAGCCCTAAATTAATCGTGCACAAATGGGAGGATTAAAAAGTGATTCCTCCAGTTTGTGCTGTGGTTGAGAGCAGGAATAAAACGAATTAGAACGACAACTTATCTCCTAAGCGAAAGCCTGAACAAGAAGAAGTTCTCTTACTCATTTCAGTGAAGCTACAGCTCCTCAGGTTGCTGATGCTGAAGCACTGGGCAGAGCAGAAGGAAAACTTCCCACAAGGGAGGGCTCTGTTAATTTTCTTTGCATTTCACTGTGCCAGAGGAATCTTATCCCAACTATTCCAGTTATCGAAGCTGGAAATAATATGGGAGAAATTTTCATCATCATAATCATTACTACTTTGAAAAAGAGCTACTTACAGCTGAAAAGTGTCTTTAATAAGTTAAAAACTTTCCTTGCACTCATCAAATATTTCTATCCAAAGGAGAGGAAATTATTCCTGAAATTATGATGTTTCAGAGACTCCTCTCGACCTCCTTGGGAAGGTGCTCTTTGATTTTGGGGAAAACTGGGGGGGAAACTTGAGGAAACAGAGTCCAGAAGCGTTCCTGGATCTCTGCTCAGGGAAGGCACAACCATCAGGGGCTGAGTTCCTGTGCCATGGGAAAGGGAAAGGAAAAGGGAAAAGACCCACCATGACCATTGAGTCCAACAGCCTGACCACCTCAGGGCAGATCCAAAGGGACAAGAAAGGATTTTGAAGAGAATTCAGGACAGCAGGGGAGCAAAGGGGTAGCTCAGGATAAGGGGGTAAGGACTGTGTGGAGCTGGTGGGAGATAACTGGGAAATCCTGGGAACACCTGGGACAGGAGCTCTGTGCAGATCCCTCCTTCCCTTCTGCAGCCCAGCAGACACTTGCCATGCCTTGGGAAGGGGTCACACGTGTGTGGGAGCCCGGGGCTGGAACCTGGCCCTGAACCTGCCTGGGTGAGGCAGGAAACCACGGCCCACGGGGACCAGGGCGGGTGCCGAGGTGGGGAGGGCACAAAAGCCTAGGGACACAGGAGGAAAAGGCTGGGAGGGTGCTGAGAGCAGTCACAAGTGAGGGCCTGGTGTGTGACAAGCCTCGGGGCTCAGCATCCTGGGAACATTCCTTTTGGTAATTAGGGCTTTCAGCAGGAAACTGGGAACGGGTTTTATGTTGGCACCTCTGCAAGGCTGGGGGCTCTCAGCCCTGTCCATACCTGGGTGTCTTCCTGCCCTGCCCGAAGGTGTGGATCCCACACCTTTCCTTGGATTTTGCCAGGGCAAGCAGAGCTGTCAGACACCAGGACTCTGCTCCCACTAAATACTGAGCCAGAATGTTGAATGCCCCAGACTTCCCACGTGTTGGCTGCAGAGAACAGTGCCAGTGGGAAATCCTTTGGCAGCACCTCCAAGGGCTGCGTTTAGGGCTCCAGCAACCCAAAATAACCCAAACAAAACAAAGCCAACACCCTTAAACTGCCAAAACTTGCCTGTGTTCAGGGGGGATTTAAACACGACCTCTGCTGCCTGAGGTACAGGAGCTGTTCTTGGGGAAAAAGGTGTAGGGTTGAGTAAACCTCAGAGAAGTCAGGGTTTGAAGCAATGGGCCATCAGCTGGAGACCATAAAAACTTTCAGTTCAAGAAACTTTCAAACCAGACTCATTTTGGCCAATGGAAATGTTCATCCTGATGGTATTCTGAGGGTTTTCTGTCAAAGCACAAACCTTTCAGACCTTTGACAGCTGAGAAATGGAACATGCCAACCAGTCAAAGGGAAAATACTGCAAACCCCATTAGTTCTGACCATGCAGCTAATTCCCTTCTATTTGAATGGCCAAAGAACTGCTTGGAATGTTTAGCTTGTCAGCTGCCAAACCCCAGAAATATTTGGTCCCTAACGTTTAGACAAATCTCAACAAATCTTATTTAAAATTTATCAAAAATTTTCCCCCAGAAACTGTCTTCATCTCATCTATTCTGAATTAAGCTGGGCTGCCTGCATCTGCTTGAGACTGTTAAGGCTTTAATGTTTATTATTTGCAGAGGGCAGCAGCTGGCAAGGAGCAGACCCTTCCCCAAAACCCTGGCACTCTGTGAAGGCAGAAGTTGCAAACGTGGCTTTGCTCAGGGCGAAAAGCAGGATAACAGTGGCTCTTTCAGGTGAGAAATCCTGGCAGGACAGCGGCCACGGAGAAGTGCTCAGGGTTTTGGAGCAAAGACCCCCCTGGCAGTGCTGGCAGCCTGGGCAGGATGGCTGAACACACCAGCAGGGGTTGCTGATGTCCAGACAGAGAGAAAAGCACTGACTCTGCTGCTGTCAGGCTGAAAGAAAAATAATCAACATCACTGAAATGTCACCAGGAATGTCACCCTGGCCCTGCTCCTGTCCCTGCTGCTCCAGCAGGAGCAGGGAACAGCTCAGCCCCAGCAGCTGCTGCTTGGCCAGCGGAGCCGATTCCCGGTTCCCGGGCTGGGGGGGACTGGGAGCTGCCCCAGCTCACAGAGGAATGTGCTGGAACGCCAAGGACTTGTCAGGCTCTCTCCCACCGCAGGTCTGCCAGGAGCTCCATAAAAATGTCATTGTCTCTCAGCTGCTGGTGATTATATCCCCCTTTCCTGGGGCTGCTGTAATTTGTGTGTGTGGATATAGGGGGGAATATCATTTCTGCCCGGGGTTGGCGTCCCCCTGGCCTTTTTCAAACAATAACAGACTAAATATAAAGAGACAGAAGCCGTTACTTGGCTCTTCAACCAGTGCCAAGGAAAATGAATAATTAAGAGCATATTACTTGCAATGAATTTCTACAGATGCTTTTAAGTTAGGACCCACTGAGATCATTTTTGAAATTCATCATTTCCCCTTCATCTTTCATACAGAGTTCATACTCCAGCCTAATATGTTATAGCAGCTACTGTTTAGGTCTGAGTTTAAAAAAAGGCAGGCTTTGGGTTTCTGTTAGGAGCCAGAAAAGAGCCTGGGCATGAAGGAATGAGGCAGTTAATGTGTTCTGCCTGTGTTTTACCTGCCTGCACCTCCACAGCCCATCAGCCTGCAAAGAGCACGTGGGGATCTCCAGTGTGAGCTGCCAGAAATGTGTCCTGAGGAGAGAAAGGGGCAAGTTCCTTACCCTGCCACTGCTCTCAAATATGAAGGTGCTGAGGAGCAGCTGCTCCCAAGGGAGCACTTAGAGACTGAGAGTTCACCTGATTATTTTTTTTTTTTCTTTTGGGCAGGGGGAGAATCTCAGTGGCAATTCAGTGAGGTTTTTAACACAACTGATACCCCACTCTCTCTTCTGAGGCCCAGACAAGGTTAGAACTGGCAGCAAACCTGCCTGGCCACGGAGGGAGAGCGTTCCTGTGCCTTTTCTGCTGTGAGCCCAGGCTGTGGCACACCAGTGTAGCAGCCTGGAAAAGGGTTTGATGGCTGGGGAACCCCAGGGGACCTTATTTGGAGAAGGGTTGCAATCTTTGGGTCCACCCATTTGGAACCAACGCAGATTTAATTTCTCAAGGGGAGAAAATGGTGCTGTGTATTAAGGAAAAGACTCCCATCCTCTGCCCCCTTCCACTAATTGCGTGGCCAGAGGAGGATTTGGGAGGCAGCTGTCTGGTGTGGGAGCTTTGTGATGGGAAACAGCAATGACAGCAAAGGCCCAGCCTGGGGATGCTCCATTTCCTGAGCTTATTCACCAGAGAAGGGACCTGTTCCCAAAACCTCCAGAGAGGGCTCTGAAACCAAGAGACAAAGATGCAGCAAGGTTTAGTGGCTGCCCATCCAAAGTTAAACAGAACTGTCTGGAAAGAAGTGCAAGTTCAGAAACCTTGGCTGAAGAAGTGCAAATTCGGAGCTCTTGGCTGTCCCTACACGTGTTCAGTCCCACACGAGCACCTGAACACAGACAGGATTTGTGGGAATCTCACACCTGAATTATGCAGGAGCTGGGCCATCCCTGGGGGCTGCTCTGCCTTTGCACAGTGGGTTTCTGAGAAAGGCCCCCAATTAGGTTTATCCCAAAGGTGAGAACCCAGCTGTGACCTCTCCAATCAGTGACAGAACCACAGGGGAAGCACAGGGAGTCAGGGGCAGCACAGAGCCCAGGGCTGCACCTCTGTGCAGCTGCTCACATTAATGCAGTGCAGCAGGAACACCCAGGCTTTGGGAAGGAAGGGCCTTTCAGCTCCCTGAACACCTTCTCCAACCCACACGTGTCCCCAGGCCACTGACAGCATGGGAAAACACTGCAGGGAGCGCCAAAAGGAGAGAAAAGGGCCTTTTCTCAGTCAGTTCAGCAGCAGCGCCAGTGACTGGGGTGCTGTGGGGCTGCTCCAACCAGGGAACTGCTGTTAATTCCCAGTCCTTTGAGGAATTTCCCTGGATAACTCCCCTGCAGTGCAGGAGGCACAGGTACAGAGCCAGTGTTAGTGGAAGCCACAGAAAGTTGTGAAGTTACAGTGGATTTGGAAAATGTCAGTACAAGACCTGGACTGCAACGTTTTCATGGGACCCCAAAAGCCCTCCAAGGTTCTCCCTTTGAGGTCATCCACAAGGTTAATGACAAAAGCACTCTGCTACTGGGATTTGTCCCTCCAAATGGACTCAGCTTACAGAAAGGAAAGAGAAAATAAAAAATTACAGCAGGCCTTCCAAAACAACAATAAAACTGTGCCAAATTCCATTTGTTTTCAGTTGAAGAAACATTTGTGGTGTGCCATAGGTGACCACCAGGCATCTCCCACTCACGGCTGCTTTCTGGCATCTCCCTTAGAGCAGCCACGTATTTCATGGATCTGTGAGTCCAGCAGGCCTCATGAATCAAAGGTTCCTCATGAATCAATGTCTTGCCGGAAAACACAAATCCATTAAACCCCAAATGATTTGTCTAAACCATCGCCCCTCATGGAAGTTCCCTTCCTTCTGTTCAGCTCCATCTTCCTTTCATCTCCATTCAGCCCTGGGAAGTGCCTGATGTGCAGTGACGCTTCCCAGCCATTGAGGGGGTAGCTCTAACTAAAATTGTTATTTAGGGGGAGAGATTTAGTTTAGATTTTAGGAAGAAATTCTTCTCTGTGAGGGTGGGGAGGCCCTGGCACAGAGTGCCCGGAGAAGCTGTGGCTGCCCCTGGATCCCTGGCAGTGCCCAGTTTTAGTTTGGATGGATCTTGGAGCAGCCTGGGACAGTAGAACTTGTCCCTGCCCATGGCAGGGGTGGGACTGGATGATCATTAAGGTCCCTTTCAATCCCAGCCACTCTGGGATTCTCTGATTCCGATTTTGCCATCATCCCACAGAGACCCTGTCGTGCCAGAGGCTGGAGAACAGGGGTGTCCTGCTCACCCTGGTAAGAGCAGGGGACTGAAAGGGACATCGGGGTCTGAGACCAGCTCAGTGCTGCTTAAGATGCTCATCTCCCTGTAGCTCAGTTTCTCTGGATGAAAATAAAGTTGAAAAGAGGGAGAACTTAAGCCAAATTCTCTGCACTGGAGATCTTTGCTCTTTGCTCTTCCCATCCCACAAACATCCGAGGTATTGCCTTGCCCGGGAAGGATGAGCAGGCTGGCACAGCCTCCCAGAAAGCGAGCTTAGCACAGGCGATTAACCCTCTCCTCACCCCAGAGACAGCAGATCCCGAGGCCCTTGTCCTTCCCCGGGACCAGCAGGGGAACCAGGGAACACAAACCCTGTGCTGACCAGAGAGCCCCAAACGCCCCGAGTGCGGCACAGCCGGGGTTCAACCGCACCGCTCAACTCCCACTGTTGCAAATGGCTTTGCCTTTTTTCCCCACCCCAAAGAAACTTCATAATAAATAAGGCCTTAAACTGAAATTACTCTTCAGAGAAAGGAGTTTCCAGTGGGCACGCTGGGCACACGGGAGCAGCGTTTGCAGGCACGCCATGGCTCCCATCCCAGAGGCGTCAACCACACGCCCAGCACCGAGGCAATTTTATATTTCTGTTTGAATATTCCTACAAGTGCCACTCCTCAGCTGATTTAACACCACGGCTGTGGTGTCTAACAGCTCTCCAGTGATTAATATCAGCCATTTGTTCAAAGCTAACAGCCCCACTGTGACAGTAACAGATAAATTAGCAACATTAGAAATATGCGAAGGAAAACATTTATGTACTGGCTGAGCGTAGTGTGGGATGGCAACACACATCAGTCGTGCCAATAACAAGCTATTAATGAGGAGGGCTGGATGTTTAACCCTGTTCTCCCATACTCGCTCTGACATGGCTCATATTTAGCCTGATGAGCTGGGCCAGTTCCTCTGGACACGAATGTTTTTATGTGCTCAGGCAGGAATATTGCAAGCAGATGGTGGGAGGAGCAAGAAGAAGGTGGAACATTGTTCCCTCTCAGCTCCCTTTGTCACGGAGCAGCCAATGTGCCAAGTGATATCTGGGCATAAATTACAGGGCTGTTTCCCAAATTACATCCCCAGCTTCAGATGTCATGCAAAACATTTTAATAATGCCAATTAAAATTCTTCTGTTCAACAGGTCCCAGGATGCTCCTCTGGCCCACCAGGAGTGCCAGCAGCACGTTGCTGTCCCCAGGGGTGAGCAGCAGCCCTGGAGGGGAGCTGAGCCCCCGCCCTGGGTCCCAGACCTTCCCCAGCCATATTCCAGCCTGGAGAAAAGCCACTGAACTGAAGATCTCATGGGAGCCTGGAGCTGGGTCACATCCTCAGAGCAATCTGACACATCTCCCCTTGTTCCACGTGGGAAAAATCCCAGGGCATCACAGCACGCATCTTAGAGAAACCTGCCCGCCCAGCTGCTAAATGCACTCTTTTGTCACCACAAAACCCACCAGACTCTGGGGTTTTGTTCAGCTGTTGAGGTAAGAAGGTCCTTTTGCTGAAATTCCACATTGCAGTGCCAAGCCCCCCCGTAGAAATCTGCCTGTTACTACGATGGGTTAGCTTTTATTCCTTTTATTCCCAGCGCTGATATTCAGGAATGGGCCAGGAGACAGAACCATCAGCAGCTTCATTGTACAAATGATTCCCAGCAGGTGAGAGGTGCTGCTGCTGGCCTCGGGTGCAAACACAAACCAGTGCAATATTCCTCAGCAAATCTTGCAAGGCAAGTGGAAAACTTGACATTTAAGACCAGGCAGTGGAAAAACTTGAACACAGTCCAGGCCCTGTTCCCAGCTCTGCACAGACAGACCCTGAGCACTGCTCCTTAGGCTGAGGGAAAATCTCCCTGGGCTGTGCTGCTCTGGGGGTCTCTCTGGGGAGGGGTCTCTCTGCAGAGGGGCTCCCAGCACAGCCCAGCGTGTGGAAATGGGATGTGGAGCCCGTGCTGACAGGTACGTGAGCTCGTTGCTGCAGGCACTTTGTTTTACAGAGCTCAGACAGGGATGCTCAGCAGCTCCTCATCTCTCCTGTCAGGAGGAACGGACCAGTGTGATCAGAGCTGTTTCATTCCCCCTAAACGCCACTTCCAAGTCGTGTCTTGCTTTGAGGTGTTTGTTTAAACACTCCCGTGTTCCATTTGGAAATGTTCTTTGAAAAAAAACCAAATGGTTTTCAACAACAAGCTTCCCATTTTGCTGATAATTACTTCCTTATTAAAAAAAAAAAAAAGAAATACTATTTTAGGGGAAAGTTTCCCACTCCCTTTTCCCTGGGATGTTGTCCTCCCTGGACCTCTGTCAGGGAGTGCCCTGGGCACTGCTTGCACCCTTTTTGGAAACTCTCTCACAAGCAGGAGAGTCATAGGTGAAAGGCTCTGATTTGAGGCAGAAAAGGGCCAGGAAATGTAATTCCCTGAGGAGAGAGGCCGGGACCAGTAACCCAAACTGTGCTGTGGGGCTGAGCAGCATCAGTCCTGCAAGCATAGCTGGACAGCTTTTCTTCCCCATTTCATGACTCCCAGTCCCTTTGAGAGCAGTGGTTCTGAGCCTGGCTTCCCTCTGAGGCTTCTGCCCAGACACAGCCCAGCACAGCCGGGCCCTGCACGGGGCCAGGGTTTGGAGTCCTCCCATCGGCTCTGCCTCTGCCTCCCCAGCCCTGAATGGGGCCCGGGTGATTCAGCAGCTCTTGCTGCCATCCAGAGCCGCCGTCTGCCCCCACATTTCAGCCCAGCCCAGGCTCTTTGCCTGCAGGAGGAACGCCTGGATGTTCTTTGGCTGAGAGCTCCCACTTGGCAGTGCAGCCCTGCAGGTCCAGAGCTGCCAGGAGCTCGGACACATCTCCCCAAATTCCTTTCACGGATTAGCACGGGCACCAAGTGTGGGACGAGGCTGCTCGTTTGCCGTGGCAGATTTGTGGGAAGGGCAGCTGTGATCGAAAGGATTTGGAGGGGATGTGGCAGCAGACAGAGAACCCTCCCCAGGTTTAGTGGGCATGAGGAGCTGCGCTGAACCTTGGCAGCTCGGCTCTGCTTTGGAGGCAGAGTTGTGGTCTGCTCCCAAACAAGCAGGGCAGATGTAGCTCTGGGTGCAGATGGTGCATAAATAACCCACTGCTGTCGCTGACCATGGGTTCAGCTGAGCAGTGTTGGGAAGGATCCCTGGAAGCCAGCACAGTGCAGGTGAGACAGGCAGGGGCTCAGGTGAGAACCTCACCTGGCTCTCACAGCCCAGTCCTGCTCTGCCTCTGTTTTGTCTCTGGCCAGAAGCTGTGACTGACCATGCTGCTGCTCAAAAGAGAATTCCAGATTTCATTAATTCAAGCCAAATCTCAACCTGGCCAAGAAACCACGGAACAAAGCAGATCAGAGTGATCAATCACTTGGATTGGTTTTCGCATTTCTTACAGGCAGCAAAAGCCTTAATAAATATCAACTGCAGGAGCCTTCTGACATTGCTGGAGGAGTTTTCCAGGTTTCTAGTGGAGCAGAAGTTAACTGAAACCCAGGGCAGATGCTGGGGGAATGGATAGGGCCACGGGGATCTGAGCCACAGAAAAGTGTGCACAAACCACCCAGAGACTCGTGGTGTACAGGATGGAGACGAAGGGGAATAACTGAAAAGGCTGGAAAAAGAAGCCCAGGGAATTGCTTGATGGCTTTGGAGGACAATAAACCCCAAACTGTCCTGTTCAGACCCAAATTAACTCTTCACTGCACAGGAGATGGAGGCAAAATTCTCCTGCCTGTCCTTGAACCCAGAGCCCCCCAGCAATGGGGTGAGGTCCCTGTGAACAGCACATTTCAGTCTGGACTCAGCTGACCCCCAGCTCAGGCTCAAAGCACCTCTCTGTGCCTGAGGTTACAGTGGTTTTAGGGCAGACAGCTCAGGCTGGAGCACACTGCCCAAAACGCAAGGGGTACCTGGGGACCTGTGGGGCTGCCAGGGCTCAAGCACACAGCTGGGCAGGGCTGTGCCCCAGGGAGCTGGGCTGGAGGAGCCTCTGCTGCAGCATTCCCGCGCTCCCTCCTCCTGCCCTGCACGCCGGTGCTGGACACGGCTGAGCAGCAAGTGCCCAGGTATTTCCTGGAGCATTATGAGGCAGGAAATCTGCCTCTCCGAGCAGAGCTGCTCACGTTGCAGACCTTTGGCCCCACGGTGTGAACGCTGCACGTTCCCCCTCTCCCTGTCGCTCCAGCCCCGCCTGTGAGTCCCCACAAGGTGCTTATTCTGGCTTCTTTCAGACCACGACTCATTTGCAAGAGCCCAACTGTCATCACATTTATTTTTCTTCCTCCTGCTTCCCTTGGCCTGGCGGGCTGGGCAGGGTTGGTATTTGGGCCCCTGGGACCCCAGATGTGCCCGGGATGACGCAGAAGCCTCAATATTTTCCGTCGGAACGGATGTGTTTTTGTGCCATGGCCAGCTCGTTGCAGTCCAGGTTGTTGGAGGGCTTGGGAGAGAAGAAAAACACTGATGGAAACAAAGGAGGGAAGAAATGCTTGGGTGCAGTGGTCAGGGGGAGATGGCTTGGGTTTAACACCACCACTCACCCACAGGAGCTCCTAATACAAGATTTTAATAAACAATGTATTTTTTCTCTGCCACATCATTTTGCTCAAGTCCAGTTTAATCTTCAAGACCAAAGAAATGGCAATGGGAAAAGCAAAGTTTCCCCTTCGAATTAGTGACTCCTGCCTTGTTCACCAAAAAATGTATTGAAATTGAGTAATTTTCATCACAAAACTGCAGCGAGGGAAGGGGGAAGGACGTGGGGATGTAGCTCCTCAAGCATTTTAACCCAAAACGCCATCTCACTTCCATGAGAATAAAATAAACTATTGACCATTGGATGGCTCCCCTTTCTGATCAATTCAGAACTGGGTTTTGAATATTCATTTGTTAGTTCTGCTCCCCACATTTCTCTTGCTTGAGTGGAAGTGCACAGAGAGGATTTCTGTGCTGCTTTGCAGAACCTTCCCAAGGCACCTTCTGAAACCCTTCAAACAGGAGGCAGCACTGCATGGAAAATCCCTGCTCCAGGCAGCACCTGCAGAAAATGGCCCTTGTCCCAGCCCAGGACTGACCTGGTATAACCCACTCCTGGCCAAAGAGGAGAAAATCCCCCCGTGCCAGGTCCTTTAACTCCCAGCTTCTCATCCAAACACCCTTTCCAAGGGCTCAGGTGGCAACACATCCCCAGCAGTTTCTTTTTTGTGTGGCAGGAAAAAACGATCAATTTTTAACTCATGCAAATGAGGAACAAGATCCTTGTATAAAATAAACAGACAACCCATTTTTCACCTGTAATTGTTTCCTTGCCACATTAATAAAAATATGGTGTGTATGATGGTTAATGAATATGTAAATGAGGTATGATTAATAACTCATTTGGGGAGAAATGGGAAGATTCATTTACCTTCTGTGTTTCCCCGTGCCTGCCGTCCTCTGCTGGATGTCTGTGAGGGTGGGGAGGCCCTGGCACAGGGTGCCCAGAGAGGCTCTGGATGTGCCCAAAGGGTGACAGGCAGGTGACAGAGCCAGCACTCTCTGTGGTCCTGGCCTTGCTGTGGTGTCCCCAGCTCAGGGACAGCAGGACACGCCCATGCTCCCAGGGGGACAGCACAGGGGAGACTCCAGATTTCAGCTCCAAAGCCTCCCCCTGGTCCCTGCACGGTGCCTGTTCCTCCCTCCCAGCCCACCCACCCTCCTTGGGCCCCAGGGACAGCAGGGAAGGGGGAGAGTCCCCTGCTTCTCCAGCAGGGCTCCTGCCCTACTGCCACCAAAAGCTCCAGTACAATCACTGGAGATAAAGAACTGGAGATCCCTTGGGTTGTTTAGCCCAGGTGGTTTTGAGTCTTTGGTGATTTATTCCATGCCCAGTACAGATGTCCCCAAAGAGATGAAAAACCCAAAGACTTTGGGCATGGTCTGGAGCTCAATATGGGCAATATCCTTTCTGCTATTTTGTTGTTTTGTCAGGAATTTTGTGTCAGGGACCCGGTTTTGTCAGAGGGACCCATTTCAGGGGCAGGAGCTGGAAGGACACTGGGCACAGGGTGGGAAGAACAGAAGGAAAATGCACAGGGGTGATGGGAACCTTCTCCTGGAGTGTGACTGAAGGTTCTTAAAGACACAGCAGCACCAGCAGCTCGTGGGGACAGCCCTCCCCAGGCAGCTCCATCCATAGTGGAGGAGCTTCAGGAGAAGTCAGCTGGCAGCAACCCCTGCTCCTGTGCCTCTGCAGAAGGAAGCCAGCACTGCAAGCACGGCAGGAAAACAGGTTTTTGATTCCTTTGAGGGGCACACATTAATTCTAATCAAGGAGTGGAACTCTGAGCTGCAGCCTGGTCCAGCAGAGTTCCACACTCCTCACCCGTGAGTGCTTTCCTTGCAGAGCCACACGCCCACAGCCTCTGATGGTTTTAACTGGAGCCAGCAGGAGCAGGGGCTCCCCTGGGTAATTCCTTGCACCCCGCAGGGTCACGGATCCAAGCAGACACCCCCGAACTCCTGGGTGAGCCCAGACAGGCAGAACCCTGCAGAACCCCAGCAGAGCTGGCTGTGCACTCCCCATCCAAATGGAAATTTAGCTGGAGACCTGTCACTGGAAATTACAATTTTTGCAGGAAAAAAAACCAAAAAACCAACAAAACTATGATCAATCATTTGTTCTAATTTTCATTAAAAGCAAGAATTTTCCTTAAAGTAAATGTTGGTTACAGAAAAGCAGCTGTTTGTTTTGTTTCCTGTAACCAAAACCAGAAGGTTGCTCTTTAAAACGTTTTTGAAAAGCAGCTGCTTTGGTCAGCAAAGCAAAAACAAAAGGGAACTGCCGCAACGACTAAAATAAATGTTTTCCTCAGAACTTCCAAGAACATAAAGGGAAGACACGACTCGGTTGTGGTCCCCTGGCTCTGCTGCAGATGCTGAGTGTTTGCTGCCTGAGGCATCGCAGCCCCTTCCTGCTCCGGGGGGCTCAGGGTGGGACAAAGGCTCCCCAAGCCCTGCCCGTGGCTCCCCAGGACCAAACCCACACCGGGACAGCAGCTGGACAGAGCAGGAATTCGTCTGGAGGTGTTCCCCGGGCAGGAGGAACCTGGCCCCGGGCACAGCTCTGGCTGCCCGAGCCTCTTTCCAAGGCTCATGGAGCTGGTCAGGCCACTCCGAGAGACTTCTGGAGCCTTCTTGGAGCTTTTCAGCCACTGAGAAATAGGAAAAGGAAAAGGCAAAGGGGAAAGAGAAAGAGGGAAGGGGAGGGAGAAGGGAAGAATTGGAAAAGAAAGAGGAAAAAGGAAGGAAAAAGAGAGGAGAGGAGAGGAGAGGAGAGGAGAGGAGAGGAGAGGAGAGGAGAGGAGAGGAGAGGAGAGGAGAGGAGAGGAGAGGAGAGGAGAGGAGAGGAGAGGAGAGGAGAGGAGAGGAGAGGAGAGGAGAGGCGAGGAGAATCAAGATGTCTCTGTGGTTCTTAGGTTATTTATTGATTTTTCAGTTTGGACAAACAAAGTGTCATTCAAAACGCAAACTCTTCCTCCTTAATGTGCCTTCACTGAATCAAGTTCTACAGCACTCAATTAACACATGAATAATTAAAACATTTCCAATGAAATGTTCTGTCCATAAGAAGACCTCAGTTTGTGAAGTACGGGGCATTAATTCATCCCCAGTTTTCTTAATGGACCTCGACCTTCGGCCTTGTGTCTGGCACAATGAAGTGGGGATTAATCCACCGTATTTCATGGGCTGTCAACTCATCCCATCCCCAGGGAGCAGAGCCCCCCAGAGGTCACCTGGACCTGTGGGGGCAGCAGCTGTGGAGGGTGTCAGCTTTGGGACGGCTGGGGCTCCACTGCATGGGGTCCCCCAAGGCTCCAGCAGCACCAGGCTGAGCCTGGGACCACCTTCCCTGCAGCCCTGGGCTGTGCTAGCTCAGCTCCAGGGAGCACGGCTTTGGGATCCCCTGGCACGGGAAGTTTCCTCAGCCTCCCAGTGCTTGGGCAGGAGCTTTGCCAATGGGTCAGCCAGGGATCCAGGCAGGGGATGCCCCCAGGGGGCTGGGACAGCCCCAGGGACCCCTCTGCTCTGCACCCTGTGGCCATCCCGGGAGGAGCAGAGCTCCTGATCCTTCAGCCCCCCCTAAAATCCCCCCCTGGGAGGCCACTGGTGCCCTGGTCCTGTGCAGGCAGCAGCCTCACTCAGCCTCGCTGCAGGGAGGCTGCAGAGGGAAAGATGCAAATTCTATTACCCATCCCTCAAGGTTTGCTCCGTTAAAAATCAGATTTGGGCTTGGAACATGTCTGTGCTCCTGCACTTTGAGATGAGCTTTAATTAAGAGGTAAAATTATTAAAGCTGCAAGTTATTATAGCCTGAGGACCCCGGCCCAGTGATATGAAGCAGATGGTCCCGGGGCAAGCAAAAGCCCTTTAATAAAGAAGCGTTTGCAATTCATGAGCATTAATTATGTCCACTTCTCTCATTTTAAAATGTTTTGCTTGTCAGCCCTGGTATTGTGTGCAGAGCAAGCATGATGAATTAGGCAAACCCCTTCTGGTTCAAGACATATTCTTTGTGTGGCGAAAATTAAAAGCATTATCTCCCAGAAGATGGAGTGATTAGAATGTTTAAGCACTTGGGGATGCCCACCTCTTCTCCCCACTGCCCCAGCTCCCCTGTTGAGGTTTTGGAGGGCACTGCTGGGACCCAGCCATGCCAGGAGGCAGCAGGGAAGCATCACTCCAGCCCTGGGATGCTCCAAGCAGGGGCTCCAGGGGACCCCAGCAGGCTGAGGCATCCTGCTGCCCTGGGGGCTGCAGCTCTGGCTGAATTCCGGCTGGATGCCTCAGCTGGGTGCTCATCCCAGTCGAACTGGGGGAGCTGAGCCTGCCTCGGTGGGAAGGATTGAGAGTGGTTTGGGCAGAGCAGCAGGATGCTCATGGACAGCACTGCCCATTGACAGGAAACTCAAAACCAAGGCACTGGGGACCCTGGCACACCAGGAAATCCTGCGAACCCGTGAGAAGATGCCAGTCTGACTCGTTCTTGTCATTTGCTTCCTCTCCTCGTGTCTTCTCCCTCTGAGCACTTGAAGAGTTCACTAAGACCACTTAAAACAATCAAAAATTCCTCCCACCATCCTCAGCAATGAGAAATTCCTTTTTGCTGCTCTGCTTCACAGCTAAAAAGTCTCCCCTTGCATTTCCTAGGTACAACTCCAGGTTTTCCATGCAGGGGAGTCTCACCCTGCTTGATGTTCCCGGACTGTGGGAAAGGGCTCAGGCAGGTCCTGGAAGGTATCAGAGGACCCCCTGTGACCTGGATCGAGGGTCACCTGCCCTGCCCGTAATCCCTTCACCCTCTGCACACTCAGCTGAGGACACCCTGTGCTTTCATAGAGATTTATTGGCTCTTCCTTCTGCCTGGATTAACCCCCACCCCGGGACTGCTGGATTTTTCCAGGCATCAGTCAGAGACGTCCAGGGCTGGAGGAAATCTGTGCGAGTTCCCCCCAGAGTCCCAGCAAGGGCTGAGCACCAGGCTCGGGGAGGGCACGAATCCACTCTGAAAACAGAGCAATTCATCCCAAAAACCAACCCCACGGGCTGTGCTGGCCGGGCTGAGCACCAGCCCGAGCTGCTCTGTGCTGAAGTGAATCCTCAGCCACAAAGTCGCTTCTTTAAAGTAAAATTGCTCCTGCCTGTGATTCCTTACATGGAATAAGCAAAACCAAACGCCCGGGTTTGGCTTCATTCAGCCAGCCCAGGGGGGGAAGAGGAGGAGGAGGATGCTCTTGGTGCTTGTTCAGCGCAGGGATGTCCCGGTCTCTGGCTGTCCCAGAGCCTGGCTCGGCCTCCCGACACCTCTGTTCCCATCGCGGGTCCCCGGGACGCGGCCAGCCCGGGATGCTCAGCTCCAGCCCGGCGCTCTCAGCAGCGGAGCTCCCCGGGCCGGGCTGCCGCCGGTGCTGCAGGGCCCTACCGCCCCCTCCTGCACACTCCCGGGCATCGGGGATTTATTCTGTTTGCCTCTCACCTCCGTGGGGGGTTGCTTTTGCTTCACGATTTAATTTGGCCGTGATTTATTTATAGGCAGGCTCATAAAAGATGCAGCAGCCCCCTCTGAAGGCTGCGTGCACATGTGTGCTGGCAGGGACCGAAATCGCTGCCTCGAGCACTCCAGGACAGCCCCGAGGTGACACTGCCAGGCTGCCGGGGGACCGGGACATCCTCCCCTGCACCAGGACAATCAGCCAGGCAGCCGTCCAGGATTACCAGCAAATTTCACGCTCCTGTTCCCATCCTTTCCCTGGCCAAACCCTCCCGGTCCCTCCCTGCCGGGGGAGCGTGGCTGGTGCCACCAGCTGAGCTCAAGGCCCTTGGGGACACTGCTGCCACCGTATGAAGACATCTCAACACAATGACAGCTGTCCCGGGGGTCCCCGAAGTTTGCTCTGGGACCTCTCAGGAAGAGGAGCAGGTGACCCTGCCCAGGGTTAGTGGATCCCAAATGTCACTGGCGGCTCGGGGGGACCCCGGCAGGCCCTGGGGACAGCGGAGACAAGCAGAAATATCTTCTTGCACGGGTGTGGTGTGATTTGCGTATGCAAATATTTTCATGCATAGGTGCGGCGCTATTTGCATATGCAAATATTCTCTTTGCATGGGTGTGGTGTATTTTGCATATGCAAAATACCCCTTGACTTGCCTTGAGCCTCCCAGCCTGCAAGGCCACCACGTGCTGCTTTCCCAGCAGGACACAGGGGCAGAGCACCCTCAAATCCCCCTCACACCCCCAAAATCCCCAGCACGACCTGTCCTGACCGAATGAACACCGGCACAGCTCAGCCCGCTCACGCCAAAGGCAGCCGGGCCCTCCAGGGCTGGGTGGGCCTTTGGGAAAGCCCCCCCGGGAGCTGCCACGGTGTCAGGGTGCTGGAAAATCCCCCCCTGAGGAGCTGCCCACCTCACAGGGCTGTCACAGCCCCGGGACATCGGGAAAGCCCACCCTGCAGGGCTGTCCCCACGCCGGGCACGGCCGGGGCTCTGGGGCAGGGCTCGGATGCCCCTGGGCTCGGGGGGGCTCTCATTAAGGGCGAAGAAGAGACAAGAAGCAGCAGAATTAGATCCTGAGCACAAGGAAGGGGAGGTGGAAGGTAATTCATTATCCCGGCCTTCCTCAGCCTATTCAACGCTGCCCACGCCCTCGGAGTGGGGAATCCTGCCCTGCACAGGGCAGATGGGATCCCCCCGAGCCACCCCCAGGTGCTTCACGGCCAATTAGAGGCAAGTGGAGCAAGGGACGGGGGTTAAAGATTACGCCAAGGGCCAGGCCAGGGACACAGCGGGGGCTCCTCTGCTCATCTATATCATAGACACTAATTTGGTTTAATTTACTTCAAAGGCTTTCCTGGGGGCTGTGCGCACGCAGGGTTGGGATCTATTTCTCTCAAAAGAGGTTTGAAAGGGGGCAGGGGCCTTTCTCTTGAAAGCAGCCCAGGGACAGAGCTTTGGGGTTTGATTTTCCTTTTTTATAATTTTTTTTTACAAGGGCTGCCTCCAAAGGCAGATAAGAGGGAGCCCTGGGAAATGAAAGCTGAAAAGGTGGATATGAAAGGAGACATGACCGACAAAGACTGTAATGAAGCAGTTAAAGGACTTTAAAATAAAGCCTCTCCCCACCTGGTGCCTGCAAAGGAGCAATAAAACCATCCTGCAAAGTGCCAGCCGAAGATTCCCCCAGGAAAGCTCACCCTTGGGGAAAGCTAAATATGCTGAATTATCCCCCAGGAAGCAAACAAACCAGGGACAACACGGAGCTTTTATCCTTTCATCAGCCTGGGGAAAGTGCCTTGTTAATGCTGGAGCTTAGGGAGGCTGGAAAGGCAGGAACAGCCCTGGCTGTGGGGTGAGAGCAGAGGATCCATCCCAGAGCACGCCCAGGACCTGCTCCCTCCCGGGTTGGGATGAGCCCGGGAGCTCTGCTGGCTCCCAGCCCAGCTCGGAGCATCTTCCTGCACCTTTGGGTGCTGAGGTGGGCTCCCACGGCCCTGAGCTGCTCCCACGGCCCTGAGCTGCCTTTGGCCTCGAGGTGGGGACACCAGCACTGTCACACCCAGGGGTGGCAGCTCCTGTCCCCAGGGACACCAGCACTGTCACACCCAGGGATGGCTGCTCCTGTCCCCAGGGACACCAGCACTGTCATACCCGGCGGTGGCTGCTCCAGCCAAATAGAAAATGCAAAGAGTGATTTCTATCAGGGCTGTTTCGTTTCCAGTGCCAGGGTCCCTTGCCTGTGCTCTTCCCTCCACGCAGGACATGTAGGATAATTAATTGCACGTTGCTGACAAACTTTGCTGCTGTGCTAATTGAGGCTGTCTGAGCTCTCTGCCAGGACCTGGCCCCTGACGCTGCCTTACAAAGGAGTCACAAATGCTGATCCCCTTCAGGTGTCCTCCTTGTCCGTTGGCAGCTTCCAGCCGGGAGGATGAGGAGGGCCTGGGGCATCTTTGGGTGTTTGGAGGTGCTCCCAAGGACCTGGAACTCGCTCACACTTGGTTCATCTTCACAGAGGCCACTGTGCCCTAGAGCCCAGCCTGGCTCCAGAGCAGAGCGGCTCCAGCCCTCGGAGCATCTCCACGGCCTCTTCTGGACTGGCTCCAGCAGCTCCAGGTCTTTCCTGTGCTGGGTCCAGGGCTGGAGCAGCTCTGCAGGTGGGCTCTCACCTGAGCACAGGGGCAGAGGGAACCCCTTCGCCCAGGCTTGCCTGCTCCTGCCTGCGCTGGGGCCGAGCCAGTTCCTGCCCATGTCCCATATTCCACACCCCATATCCCGGCTCCTCTATCCCATATCCCACATCCCATACCGCATATCGCACATCCCGTATNCGCCGGGAGCGGGGCTGGGGCTGGAGCCGCAGCTGTGCCCGGGAACCCACGGGTTTAATTCCCACCGTAATTTTGCAATTTACAAGGCAGTAAATGGAAGAGGGAGATGAGATTTGCTCAGCGCATTTTCCAGGAGTATTTACTGCTGAGAACGCTGCAAAAACCATTTACACAATTGCTTTTATGACACAACACACATTAAAGAAACTTCCCTAGTATTTCTTTCGCCCCTCTGCCATTTCGTGCCGTGCCGCTGCTGTTGTGCTCAGCTCGCTGCTTTATGGGCTGTTTGGATTTTAATTAGGCTGTAGCCCCGGGGAGCACTGAAATTTTGGAGACTCATTTAACTCTGAGAGTGCTCACAGCTGATCAGGCAGAAGGGCTGGGTCCCGCTTTAATGCCTTCTGTCACTTTGGGAGCTGGAAGAGCCGGGTGGGGAGCAAAGCACACGGGGTGCTGCTGGTGCCCACGTTCCCTGTGCACAGGGGTTCCTGGGCGGCGGTGGAGGATGGATGCTGTGGCCAGTGGATGCAGGGAGGGCAGACTGAGGTCTGGGATGTTGAGGAAAGGCTTTTTCCTTAGCAGGGGAGTGTTGGGAACTCCACACTTGGAGGTTTTCAAGGCTTAGCGAAGCAAAGCCCAGCCCAGCCTAGAGCTGGTGACAATCCCACCTGAGCAGGAGATGGGAATAAGGACCTCTGGAGCATCCTGTGGTTTCATGATGAACTTTAACTCTTTAACACTTTACCTGAGCCATTCCCGGTGGGCAGTAGGTGATGCCTTTGGAGGGGAGCCAGCTCTCCGTGCTGCTAAACATGGCCTGGGAGCTGCATCCCTTCTCCCAACACCTGACCCCAAGGACAGCAGCCTCTGGGGCCCGGCTGAGAGAGCTGGGGGTGTTCTCCTGGAGATGGAAAGGCTCTGGAGAGACCTCAGAGCCCCTTCCAGTGCCTAAAGGAGCTCCAGGAGAGCTGGAGAGGGACAGGGGATGAGGGATGGAGGGACAGGACAAGGGGGAATAGCTTCAAGTTGCAGAGGGCAGATTTAGATTGGATATTGGGGAGAAATTGTTCCCTGTGAGGGTGGGGAGGCCCTGGCACAGGGTGCCCAGAGAAGCTGTGGCTGCCCCTGGCAGTGTCCAAGGCCAGGCTGGATGGGGTTTGGAGCAGCCTGGGACAGTGGAAGGTGTCCCTGCACAGCGGTGGAACGAGATGAGCGGTAGGGCCCGTCCTACCCAAAGCACTCTGGGATTCCAGAGCTCCGCCAGGCGCTGATGGCAGCCAGGGCCGTCCCTCTCCGCTGTCCCCATCCCGGCCGTGTCCCCAAGCCCGGCACGGCCAGAGGGTCCCGGTGTCGCCGTTCCGCTCGTGGCCACCGGAGGGCGCCCGCGCTCCGCGCTCGGCCGGCACCGACGGGAACCGGCTGGGGAATAACGGGGAAAGCAACGGGGAATAACGGGGGAAATAAGGGTGCAAAAGCGCAAAGGAGGCGCCGAAGGGCCCTGGCGCAGGGTGTCACCCAGCAGCTCCCATCCCCACCGAGCTGTGCCTCGTGTTTGCGGCCACGGTGGAGAGCCAGGGAAACAGGGTTTGACATCATCCAACCCACCTGAGTCAGCCCGCACCAGAGAGTTCCACGGAATAGCGGAATATCCTGAGCTGGATATCCTGGCTGTGCAAGCAGGCTGGTGGAGCAGAGTCCGTCTCTAACCCCCCGAAACCCCAAAAAGCAGAAGCACCTGAGTTATTCTGACTTTTATTTCATTGCTTCTTAGTCCACACAGTCGGTATAAAATCAGGAAAGCAAGGCAAAAAAAAAAAAANAAAGAAAAAAAAAAAAAAAAAAAAAAAAGTAGAACCCCAAAAAAACCCCAAATTAACCAAAACCAGCAACAGTGTCTGGAGTCCTCAGAGGCAGCCCGGGGTCTGTGCTGGTGCCTGTTCCATTCATGGCCAGACTCGTTGCTGGCAGACAGAGGACTCACATCTCGCTCTGCTGCCAGAGCTACTTCTGTTCCTCTGCACCACGGAGGGGAAAAAGGAATCTTGGTTATTAATGCTTTATTAAAAATAATAGTAAGAGCAAATCTAAGTACAAAAGCAGTTATAGCTCATTTATATTACACAGAATTATTTCTCATTTCTAGCTTGATTGTTTACCTCAAGGTCGTTAACTGAATTTCCAGTGACTAAGGTTAAATGGCTTAGTAGGGCAAGGAATGGTAAATAGATAGCACCATTTCATACATCTGGTATTGGCTTTCAGGGACAGCCTGGGCTGGCTGCTTGCTCGGGGCAGTTGAGCTCCACGGCAAGGACAGAGCACGTTCCAGGCTGGGAGCAGCAGCTCCCAGAGCTCGGCTCGGCACAGCCCAGCCCCGGCAGCCGAGCGAGGGAGGACGGCCCGGGCTGGATTGCAACTCCACCTAAGTGATTTAAAAGCCCAAATTCCCCGCGGGTGTGGTGGCAAGGCATTGGGACTTAGGCACATAAGTCATTTAGGCACTTGGGGCAATCAAAGCCTTTGCTCCGAAATCCTTCAAACCTTTTGGAAGCATCTCCCGTCAGATCTGGACGTGCCCTTTGGATCACAGCACGTGGCAGGAGCAGGGCCCAGCCCCCCCGGCTGCAGAACCAGGTGTGACTGATCCACAGCAGCCTAAAACCAGAGCTGGGGGCTCTGATGGGTCAACACGGGCTGGGACAGGGCAGGAGAGGTCAGCTCAAAGAGGATTTTGCATGAGAGAAAAATCACTGCGCTCTTGTTACACTGTTAGGAGTGAGAGTCCCTTAGGCACTTGCTTTAGGCTTTAAAACAGCGCATGGTCAACAGAAGCAAACAAGACTATGTACATATATGTAAAAAGTGTTATAAATAGGTTTTTTAAACCATAGATACTATATACACCTTCAATTAACAAGCAACCCTTTGACTGTTTCCTCTGGGGGTCGGTTGGGTTTGGTTTGGATGGGAGGGTTTATTCCTTTTTTTTGTTGTTGGTTTTTTGGTTTTTTGGTTAATTTTCTTTTCCGTTTTCTCGTCTATTCTCCCCCGCCTGCGTCTCCCGTGAGGAGGCCAGGAGTGCCCCTGCCAGGCCAGGCCACGTCCCGCGGCGTCACTCGCGCTTCCGTAGGATGACGTAGATGATGCCGCTGGCCAGGGCCAGGGGGAAGGCCAGCCACGCCAGGATGTAGGCGAAGCCGTAGGAGGCGTTTTCCGAGGCTTGGTGCCAGTCCGTGTGCCTCACTGTGAAGATGGCAGCGCCACTCATCACACACAGCCCTGCAGGGAACACAGGGAACCCGTCAGCGATGGCACACACGGGCCAGTCTCTGCTGGGGACACGGGGTCACTCAGGACAGCACCCAACATCAGCACGGGAAGTGGTTCTGTCATTACCCCCTTGGATCCTGTCCACTGGAAAACTGGGACTGTCCTGAACTGGGGAGGGGAGCTGTGGGCTCTAGCCTGGCTGGAGGGAGCGGGGATGTCTCTCCATGCTCAGCAAGCAAAGCCAGAGGCTCTGGAGCAGACAAAGCTGGAGCATCACCGGGGCTGACCCATCCCTGAGGCAGCCCCAGGTCAGCCCAGCCCCGCTGCCCTGGAGCCCTGCGTGAAGCCCTGGCCTGAGCCACCTCCCTGCCTGGCTGCGAGAGGTCAGACACGGGCCTGGGCTTTCACATCAAGGGTTCTGCGTTATCTCTCCAGGTGAGAAAAACCACAAACACAGCTGGGCCTCAGGATGCTCTGACTGTGATCCTCCATTCTTCACAGCTGCACCAGGAGCTCGACTGCAAACCACATTCCCTGCAAACCCTGTTCCTTGAAAAAACCCTGCTCCCTGAAAACCCCATTCCTTGAAAACCCAGCTCCCTGCAAACCCTTCCATGTCCGTGGCTCACCCCCTTCCCTGGCACCCCTGACCATCCAGGGCCCACACAGGTCCTGGGGGTGTCTGGCCAGGCCCAGCGCCGGTGGGCAGCGTTTAAGCTTTGTTGCAAACCCCCCCTCAGGGGTGGGCACACAAAGCCCCCTCTATTCCTGCCCCGAACAGGCTCTTTGAGTCCAGCCCAGCAGTTGTGTTATCCAGTCGTGGGGCTGTTGTTGGAGCCCGGAGCTCAGGACCACCTACATTTCAGCACGGTGATATTTGAGCTGTAATTCCACTTGACACTGCTCCTTTTGTTCTGGCAAAGTGCACACGTGGGAATTCGCTTCATTAGGGCTCCGCTGGAGCCGTTTCCATCCTCCAGGCACGGGAGCCAACTCCCACTGCCCGGCCCATGCACGGAGAGCACAGCCATTGTCTGGGGACAGGGGACAGGCGTGTGGCCGCCCTGTCACCTACAGCTGGCCCGATACAGCGGCGATTGTGCGCAGCAGGGCTGGGCTGGCCGGAGGGGAGGCTGCTGCCTCACACTTCTCATTGCCCTTCCCTCCACTCCCCGCTGTCCCTGAGCTGAGGCTGCAGTGTTCACCAGCCCCTGCCCTCCGCCCTGGCTCTCAGCACTGCCCAGCTCTGCCACCCAGCAGAGCCCAGAGCTCTTGCCCTGGCTTCCCCAGCTGCAAGGAGACCAGAACGGGCTCAGCTCCTGTGACCAAAGCTGTCCCCACCTCCAGGGGATCTCCCAGCAGTGCTGGCACAGCCATGTCCTATTTCCTATCAACACCCCTGAAATTTCGGGTCACAAAGGTCAAAACTGAGCTGAGCCTCCTCCCCCAGCCCCGGCCAGGGAGAACAGCAGGGGTGCCCAGCAGCGCTGACCTCTGCATGGCCCACCTGGATCCAGAGCTCTGCCTACAGATCCCCCCGGCCACAGGGAAGCTTGATGGAATGAGGGCACACTTTTTCTGTCCTTCAGACTGACCCATAGCTCAAAGAGCCTGTAGGTCTGTGGGCTGGCCCTGCATCCCCTCGGGATACCCAGCACAGTATGGACAGGAGGGCTGCAGCCACAGAAGAGCTGCAAACCCATTTTCTCTCCCTCTGACAATGAGGATTCACCAGCAATCACTCAGGACAGAGAAGCCTTCTGCTCCCAGGTCAATTAGAGAGCTCTCAGGCAGGTAATTGCATTATTCATGCCCATTTCCCCTCCTTGGCTCCATGGCTCTAATGGGTTTCCATACATCTCTTTTTCCAGAGATGGTGAACTGATCTGAACTCCACCTGCACTGTGGCCAAGCAGATCCACTCACCATGGATTTCATGCCAGTAAAGGTTAGCTCTGGACTTCTCCAGGATTAAGGAAGACCAGTTGCTTAGAGGACGCCCAGAAACTTTGTCTAAACTCAGTGAATGAGTTTTTCCACTGATAAAGTGCCAGGACCTCGGGTGGCTTCCAGTTTAATATCTAAAGCTGAACTGTGGCTCATTTCCAGCACTGAGTTCTCAAAGAGTTAAAAGTAGCAGCTGACAGCCCAAGCAGAGCTCACCCTGCAGCTCCAGAGCTCCGTGCTCGTGAGGAAAGCACCAGGGCCCATCTTGGCAAGTTTATAAATAATCACCGGGCCCTCTTTTGCCAAAAGAGGATCTTCACGACTTTCCCCAGCCCACCAGCAGCTGTGGAAGCCTCACCCAGCCTGCTGAAGGATCCCAGAGCCGGCACGGCCAGCCTGGACACCCAACATCCCACCCTGAGCCCTGGGGAACAGGCAGAGCTCCTGTGACCTGCTGCCCCCAGCTCTGCCCCCTTGGCTCTGGCACCCTGTCCCTCCAGAACCTCCCTCGCTGGGGCAGAAACCTCTTGCACCTTCCCTGTGCAGGGGCAGAAGAGCCTGGATGCGCAATGGCCTGAGAGCCAGATTCCATCGTGGGTGTGTGAGACCCCAACACCCCAAACTGTTCATCTTCCCTTCCCTTGGCAGGCAGCAGCCCCTCAGCCCTCCTGATGTGCCCCAGGAGCTGCCCAGTGCCCCCCCTGCCCTCCCCCTGCCCCAGCCGCAGGTGGCAGCGCCAGCCCTCCCCACCCACCTGCCAGGATCTGGAAGACGCCGGTGATGTAGAACCTGCCGCCCTTGGTGAGCGTGAAGAGCTGGCAGAAGAACAGGAACAGCGACAGGATGCTGAAGATGACGGAGAGGATCATCATGGCTTGGACAGACTGCAGCCATTCTGGGGACAGACAGACAGACAGACAGCTCAGCCTGGGCACCGCGGAGCCCCTGCTGTGCCCACGGCCTTGCCACCACCCCAGCCTGGCTCCCACGGGGTTTGGGACACATCCAGGGCTGCCCCGGCTGCTGGGATCCCCACGCTGCTCCCGGGATGTCGGGTGCCGTGTGGATGCCAGGGAATAAAACAGATCATGGGGCTGGGCACTGCCTCAGGAGCATCCGCCACAAAACAGAGCAGAGACAAAAACCCCGACCTGCAAAAAGCAGACAGAGCCTCTCCCCCGGCTCCGTGCCAGGCCCTGGCTGTTCAGCTGTGCTGCAAACACCAAAGCCGTGCGTAACAAACCCTGGGACACGGCGCTGGCCCAGCTCCGAGGGCAAATAAACACACGGAGAACGAAAACACCCTCTGCCCCCGTGGAGCTGAACCTTTTGGAAGTCCTCCCCAGCTGCCAAGCGCAGCTGTGTCCCAGAGCAGACCAGTTAAACCAGCCCGTGTGAGTCACTGCTCAGCTATTTCCAGCCTTAGTGGGTGTGTAACTCCCCACGTTAGAAAAAAAACCAAAAAACCCAACCAAACAAAAACAAGCAAAATGCAGCTCCATGCCATGAGCTGCTGCAGCTTGCCAGGAAGAGGCAGTGCTCGCAAATACCTCTGCCTTCCCCTTTCCTTATAAAGTTTGAAATCAAAATGCAGATTTGCAGCTCCCTGGAGAGGCTTTTGAGGACACAACATGGATTAATTCACCATGAAAGCCAGACAGGACAGGTAAACTGAGGCACAGTCCACCCAGTGAAAGGCAGAAAAGTCCAGCTGGATCCTCAGATGGGATTAGGCAGCACTGCAGCCTCAGACTCAGTCCTGTGTTCCTGCCACAGTTTTACTTCCACCGATTTCAGTCCCCTGCTTGCAGAATGGAGCTCAAATGGAGCAAAATTTCCAAATAAAGCTGCCCTTCAGCTCAGGCACCTCCCACCTGGAGCAACAAACGAGGCCTTTGGGACTGTCCAGGGCAGTATCTGCCCCAGAGAAGTGACCACACGTCCCCACCAAATCCCTGTGAGCTGCACTTGGGGAGGGGAGAGCAGAATTTGGGCTGGACAGTGAGGCACAGCCTTGAGCTGGGGTGGCAGTGATGATCCACGGGCACTCCCAGCAAACCCACAGCTGCAGAGAACGTCCTGTGCCACTCAGTCACGTCTGTGCTTGGCTTTGGACCAGGGTTTCTGCCCCTTGTCTTTGCCTCTCACCTCTGGATGTTCAGGCAGTGGAACAGATGCACTCCCAGCTCCCAAAGCTCTGGGACCACCCAGAGCAGCCCCTGCTCCTCACAGCCAGCCCAGTCCGTCCCCTCCCTGTCACATTTCCCACCCCAAACTGCTCCCCAGCATTGCTGCCCTTCCCTCTCTCCAGTGCTCCGGCTTCCCTGGGCAGCAGCTGCTGCCATTGCTGCGGCAGGAGCAGCTCTTGCTGCTTCCAGGAAATCCCAGCGTGGATTTCGCTGCAGTGTGCACACAAAATGTCCAATGTATTTCCCCTGTATCAGGCAGCCGGGCAGGGGAGCCCCCTCGGCCTCAGCCCCACCTGCCCCTTCAGCTCTGGCCGTGCCCCAACAGTGGGAAACGGGATGAGGCAGCTCCAGCACCCCAAAATCATAATAAATCCTTGCTCAGAGCAGAGCAGAGCAGTGTTTGGAGGATGCTGGACGCTGAGCTGCACCTCCTGCCATTCCTCGGCACTGACAGGGCTCCCATGCCAGCTCGGGGAAGCTGAGCTCTCCTCTCAGCCCTTCCCAAGCCCCGAAGCTGTGTCCAGCTCTGTGCTCCAGCTGAGCCACAGTCAAGCCCTGCAGCTTCATCCAGGACCAGAAAGCCAAGTCCTTTGAGACTGCAAAGGCCACGGGATCGGCCCCAGAGGAGCCCTTTCTGCAGGGGGCGGATGCTCCCACTGCAGGTTATTTTAGGAGAGGGCTGTCTAGACGGAAAGCCGAGCTGAGCTGAGCTCCCCTTTAATTGCATCCGCCTGCCCTGCCTGCGCTTTGGTTCTGAATGCAAACGGTTTATGGGGGCTTTGCAAAATCCCATTGTCATAAAGAGCCGTGTCAGAGGCAGAGAAAGGCAGCGCTGGGGGGAGCCCAGCGTGGCCGGGGGGTTTCAGGAGCCAGCCTGGGAGCTGGGAAATCAGGGGATGATCCCACAGAGCAGAGCCCTGAGCCTGCTCACATCCAGCCCTGCGCTGGCTTTTGCTGGCCCCCTTTGTGCAAGCAAAGGGCAGGATCCCAGCCCAGGACCGAGAGCCACGAGAGCGAGTTCCAGAACTCCATTAACTCCCCGCCAGCTGCCCACAGACTTCGGCTGCATTAGGACAGCTAATTGCCTTTAATACGTTTAAAATCAGCCCTATAACTGCAGGTAGGGTTTTCACCTCATCAGCCCCACCTGCCTTTAACCCCTTTGCTGCATCCAGCCCTCAGGGTTTCAAACACAGCGAGTTTCCCCGAGGGAGGCTGGCCCGGGGCTGCAGCCGGGCTCTCAGCTCTGTTCACTCCCAGCCTGTTATTTGTGGTTTCCCCTGGGCAGAGAGCTGGTTATCCCGTTTTTCCCCTGCATCTCTTCAGCTCTGTGTTTATATCTTTGTTCTTCAGGAGGAAGAAGGAAAGGAAACAGCGTGGAAAGGAGAGATAACAGCCTGCACGCCGCTTCCGGAGATGATCGGCGGGAGTGGGTCCAGAGCCCTTTCAGGCAGCCAGAGACAAAACAAGGAGTTTTCACAAAACAAGTTCGAATTTTCCCTTAAGTTCTGCAAGCCCTGATGTGCTCACAGCACTCCTTACAACACCAGAGGAAAGACTTCAGCCCTGGGATGATAAACACCACATTTCACTGCCCTAAAATCCAGCATTAAAGAAAGAAACCCAGGGCAGAAATTGGAACCTAGAGCAGAAGTTGTAGTTGAATCTCCCAGAGAGACAGCGGCCAGCCCAGCCCTGGCCAGCAGAGCCCCAGCCCTGCTTGCAGGGAGGTTTTATGCCCAGACAGAACTGACAGGGCAGGGAAAAACGTGCCTTTGGCCAGGAGCAGAGGCCTTGAAGGACAGGCATTGCCTCCCCAGGGTTTAATTCACACTCCCCACACCCTCTTTGGCCCCAGCCAAGGAGGAAAAGCCAAGTGCACGCTGAAGACACTTACTTGAGCACTCATCTTATCCACTGCTGTAAGAAGTCCCTAAATTAGTGCTGTGCATTGAAAACCCCGCCGTGCTGGGACCTGCAGCTGATGGGAACATGCTGCAGATGGAGGTTTCCCTTTGCCAAGTGTGTACGCTCTGTACATTTACAAAGCAGCCACTTCTGGGGAAGAAAACATCCATTAGGGAGGTAACTGTAGGAGATGATACAGCCAAAGCTGCAGGGAGGGAAATTCTTGTCCCCAGCTGTAAAACCTGCTGCTTCCATGCTGCAAGTTAAATCTCAGCAGGGCAGGAACCGCGCAGGCACACAGGTACCAGCCCAGGGCTGCCGGGAAAAGCCATCTTTTCTGAGCAGGGTTTTTCCAGAGCACACTCTCAGGTGTCGAGGCCTGACCAAGAACCTGAGCCCAGCTCACATCCTCCCCTCCAGAGGCCAACAGCTGCTCCTTTCCAGTGCTTCCATATCCATCCCCTGGGAACGACCACACTGTGCTGGATCGAGGCATTCCTGGAAATCCCACCGGGAAAGGGGCATTCCAAAGAGCTCCCAAGGTGTTTTTGTGAGGGCCAGGGGATGAGCAAGAGGGGCTGCAGGGAGGCAGTGACTGAACACGGAGCTCCGAGTCCTGTCCAAGGCCTCCTGCTCCTCCTGTGCAATTCCTTCAGATGGAGATGAACCCCTCAAACCTCTATCTTCTCCTCTCCTCCTCTTCTCCTCTCGTCTCTCCTCCCTTTCCTTCTCGAAGCTCCATCCAAGAAGTCCATGAGGCCAGGACATCCAGAGCTCTCCAAAGCTGCCATACTCTCACATCCCATCAGAGCTCACATCCCTCAGAGGCCACTCCTGGTGCACTTGAGGCAGGAGAAATCTGCTGGCACCATGGAAAACTCCTTCCAACAGCTCCACAAAGCCCAAGGCAGCTCCTTCCCCAGCCCCTCGGTGTGGTGGCTCTGAGCTGCTGGCCCGTGCTGAGGTGGCAGATCCATCATTCCGTGTCCAGCTCCTCCCAGGGACTCCAGTGCCAGCTCCCAGTGATGTCCAGTCCAGGCAGCAGGAGGAGGGCTGGGGAGCAGTGGTGCCTTGGCCCACAGGCCTGGTGCAGGGTCACTCATCCTGCACCCACAGGGACACCCAAGAGTCTCATCAAGGCCAAAAAAACGTTGGTTGGAGCATTTCCCAGCACTGCAGGGGATTCCCCACCCTTTCTTCTGGTTTGACAGCCATCGTTTGCCCACGTGTTGCCTTCTTCCTCTGTTCCTTTGTGGGCCAGAGCACAAATAGGCAGGGAAGGTTGTTGGACCCCACCTCTCACAGAAAAAATGGGAGCCAAAGACATCTGGAGCAGCTGAGAAAAAATCAGCACCAGTTCCCGACCTCTCCTTATCAGATGCTCTTTGTAAGAACAACAAGCAACAATAAAAAAATGGTTTTAAGCAGAGGAAATCCCTTTCCTACTGAAGGCAAGAAAATTATGGGACAAACTGATCTGAAATATAAAATATTCTCTTGGAATAGATTTTTAGGTGTTAGGAATAAATTCTTTACTCAGAGGGTGGAGAGGCCCTGGCACAGAGAAGCTGTGGCTGCCCCTGGATCCCTGGCAGTGCCCAAGGCCAGGCTGGATGGCACTTGGGAGCAGCCTGGGACAGTGGGAGGTGTCCCTGCCCATGGCACAGGTGGCACTGGATGGGCTTTCAGGTCCATTCTGAACCCAAACCATTCTGGGATCCTTTGAACGCCCCTCAGCTGATTTCAGAACACCCAGGGACGAGTTACAGTCCCCCAGGGCTGGCAGAGAGGGTCCAGCCCTGCCCGAGTTCAGCCAGTTTCACCTGTTATTAATGACATTAAAAATCCCTGCTCTGGGCTTTGCTCGTGGCCTTCACATCAGCAGATGAGCAGGGGCAGCACAGGGCCCCTGGCACTCGGTGATTGGGGATTGGCAGCTGGGCACTGCCCAAGGTTTAGGGCATCCTTTTCCCTTTAAAACAGCCCCAAACCACCAGCCTGCCTGCGGACAAGCCAGTCATGGGAAAGCCACAGAGCAGCCACAGGAGAAACTGTGAGAAGCCAACAGGAGAAACGTCCCCTGCCTTCACAGAAGGATGTGGGATCTCCATGGATGGCCCCACTGCCTCCCCACTGTCAGCACTCCCAACACAGTCCGGGTGGAACTCAGCAGAAAAGAAGTCTTCTTGCCGGCATAAAACATTCAGTTGCTGAGAGAAAAGGCAATTTTTGGAGGAAAAAATATCCCTGTCTGGAATTCTGGGATGGAATCTCCTCGAGAGCGCTTGCTGGGCCTGGCCGTGGTGCTGCACAGCCGGGCTGGCACACGGCCCTGCCGACCCACAGTCCCGGGATTCAGAGCTGAATTCCTGAGATAAATCTTTTCCAGGAATGTCTGACAGTGCAAACGAAGCAAAGATTGCAGCATTTTTTCCATAGTTCTCGGCCTCTTGAAGAAAAAAAAGCATTATCTAACAGCAAATGCAAAAATCAAAGCAACAAGCAGGCGGTTGTACACGGAGAGGGAGTGGGAATGTGCCCCGGGCTCCTGCTGGGATGGCTCAGCCCTCGCACACACCGAGGGGCTGAGCCCTGCCACGAGGAATTTGGGAGGTGGGAGCTCAGCCCCCTGCGAGGCCAGTCCAGGCCGTAGCCAGGGTCTGCTGATGCCCAGGAATCCTCACTGGGGCAGTGCTGTGCTCAGCCCTGGCGTTGCTTTGCTGCCTGGTCCGTCCCCGTGGGGTGGTTTGTAGGGTGAGCAGCACAGCCCAGAACCTGCCCTGGGGTGAAACCAAAGCAAATCCTGCTGGCACCTGGATTTGAATGTTCAGCTTCTCCTTGGGCATCCACACAAAAGTCACCTAAGCAAAAGGTCCCTGTGTGACAGGACAGGGGGGGCTCAGCTGAGACCAAGGGGACATCCCAGCACCACCCCCCCCCTCCAAAGTCCCCATCCGTGATGAACACAGGTGACCCAGCACCATCTAATTCCCAAATTCCACTCACTGAGTCCCAAAGCTTTCTGAAAAGAGAAGAAATAACCACACCCCAGAGGCCACCATGATGGTGCACCCCAGAGCAAAAATTGCCTCTGCATAAGGACTGGAAGTTCTGCCAAAATTCCCAAGGAGGATCCCCTTGGTGTTTCCCCAGAGCACCTTGGCGCTCCAGGATTAACCATTCAGGACCATCCTAGGTACAGGAAAATGAATATTTATGGCTGTCTGGAGCCCACTGCAGCACAGCCTCAGTTCTGAGAGCTGTGACTGAGGATGGTTTGTGGTATGTGCATGGGATCGTTCCTAATTCTGAAAATAAGCATATTCCTAGGAAAGAGGTGTGAGGATGAGGCGGGAGACGAGCAGGAGCCTCAGAGGGGGCTCTGCCACAGCATCCTTGCCCTGTGACCCCGCTGCTGCTCCAAAGAGGGGCCAACAGCAGCTCCTGGTGACAGGGGAGGGAGGGAGCAGAGCCTGCTGGAAAGGAGACCATGTGGCATTCCTGTTGTTTCTGCTAACAGACCTCAACAGCCTGACATCAATCCAGGAAATACCCTGTGATTCTGTGTTCCCACAGCAGCGGTGGGCTCTGGACCCTGCACCCAGGGTCCCACAAGATGAAGACAGGTCCTCAGCAGCACTGTTCCCACACCCCTGCCACAGAGGGAGGGGGGACAAGCAAACCCCCTGCTCCTGATGGCAGAGCAGAGCCTTTGGATGAGCGAGAGTTGTCAGAGAGCTGCTTAAGCCTTGAGCACGATGAACAGCAGCTCCGTGGGGCACTTTATCCTGGAATCCCAGAATGGCTTGGGTTGGAAAGGACCTCATCTCATTCCCCCACCTGCCTTGGGCAGTGACACCTCCCACTGAATCAGGGCTATCAACCCAACTCAGCTGCCCAGCTGCATTTGCTTGACTGTCATCCCTTTAATGATGGAAAATCAGCACTGGAAAGGCTCCAGCAGCTCTGGGAACAGGGAGTGGACACTCCCAGCTCACGGCAGGACCGTGGGGTGTGCAGAGACCACCCAGCCACGGTGAGGACAAGCCCCTCTCAGCACTGACAGCCCCGACAGAGCATCCTGTAAACACCCAGAAACAGCAGTGTGGGTTTGAAAAGCAAAAGATTTGGGGAGGCTTTAGAGCGCCCGGCCCTGGGACTCCTGGGGGCAATCGCTGCCTTTCACTGCAAAGCTGGGGCTCAGCACTTTCGGAGCTCGCATGACTGGCCCTGAAGCGGGGCTGCCTACGCTGCAATCGCCAGCCCAGCCAACTGCTGATGCGGGAGCCGGCTCCAGAAGGCTCCTGGCCTGGGATGCTATCCAGCCGCTCCCCGGCTGGCCCCGACACCACCAGGCGTCAGCAGAGACCAGCGCTGCGATGGGAGCGTCATTCCCAGCGAAAGCGGAGCCCCGGCACACGCGGGGACAGCGGGGAAGGAGGGCACAGAGCAGCGGCATCTCCTCCCCGCGTGGGGAACACGAGTGGTTCGCTCCCGAAGGCTGGGGATGCTGACCGGAATCTCCAAAAACCCTCTCGCAGCCTGCCTTCATTGAGGGTCCCTCCGGAAGCACTTAATGCTCCCGGTGTGACTGTCCCCCCTTACCAGGGCCACACGGCATCGGCCTGCTCCTACCCTGCCGGCACAGTGTGACCGCGTCCCAGTGACCGTGCTGTCACCGCGGGTCGCACTGGGAGGATCTGTTCCCGCAGGAAAGCAAAAAGCAGGCTAGCAAAAGAAATGCTGGCCCCAGCAGCACTGGTGTTAGCGCTGTCTTCCAGGGAAACTGAGGCACGGGCTTGCCCAACTCTCTGACACGGGTTCTGTGTTCCTGGTGCCACTGGTCACCCTGGAGACTGCGTGTCACGGTGTCTCAGCACTCCCTGCTCCCCCGCTGACCTCAGCAGACAGCTCAGGGCTGATGTCACCCAGTGTGACACCAGCCTGCACCCAGCTCAGCCCTCCAGGCGTGCAGGCGCTCGGGATGAAGGGCCCGAGCACTCAGCACAGCCCCCACAGCAAACCCCGGGGCCAGGGCTGTGCCCAAATCTCAGCCTGTCCCAGCAGCAAAACGCAGCACAGGTTTCCAGGTAGGGGACAGGTGTCCTTTGGAGACAGAGTGTCCCCAGGGCCCCGCGTGCACCGTTCAAACCCCTCACAAGCAGAGCAAGAGGGAGCTGTGCCAAAAAGAGCCCCTCAGCTCCCCGCAGGAGAGGCGGGCGACAGGCGATCAGCGACCCTGCCCCAGGGAACTCCTCGTGTTTGTGCATCCAAGAGGAAAAATGTGCAAATAACAGGAGATCCTCCCAAAAAGGGCCCGAGCTGTCACCTCCGGTGCAGCTGAGGGTGTCACCCTGCCCAGGAGCTGCCAGGTGCTGCCCCTCAGCCGTGGGCAGCTGGTCTGGTCCTCGTCCTAAGCCCCATCACACCTTCAGGGGAGGGGAGAGCAATCGCCCACCGCCGGGCCAGCCCCGTGTCCCCACGCCGGGACACAGCAGGGCCGTGCTCCTCCAGCGGGGGACGGGGCAGAGCGGGCAAGGGCATGGAGCGGCACGGAACAGCTCCGGCGACGCAGGAAAACACAAGAAGGAATCCTAAATAATCCGCGCAGGTAAATGCCCCCGGATTCCATAGGTGCCGGGAGGAGAACGAAAGCGGCGGGCAGGAGCAGCCCCGAGCTCCGGGGAGCAGCCCCCAGCCCCGGTCACTCACCGTTGGAGGAGGATGCCAGGCAGTGGAAGATGGTTCCCGAGGTGCAGTTCTGCCACAGGTCTGCCGTGTGCCCGCCGTTCACCAGCCATTGCTGCGGGACAGACACAGCCCGTGAGCAGGGTCCCTGAGGAGCAGCCACCCGTGGCCGTGTCCCCCCCAGGCTTCGGCACCGAGCAGCCGGAGCCCCGCACGTGCCTGCCCAGCCAGGCCCTCCCGGGGACACGCTTTTCCTTGGAGAGGAGTTTGGAAAGTAAATCCCGATATTTGCTCTTAGCTGCTTTCGCCCCAGCGGCGCAGAAACAGAAGTTCTTTATGCTCTTTAAACACGGAGCGAGTCCCGCGGGGCCGTGCTCCCCTCCCCTCGCCGGCCTCGCCCGCTGCCTGGCCGGGATATTTGAATGCTTCCACATGATTCCTAACGGCTCGGAAGGTTTTTGTAACGTTTTCCATTACTACTACTACGAAAAAAAAACCTCACAGAAAAACCCCAAAGAACAACAACAAGAAAAAAATTTTTAAAAAAGAAAAAGAAAAAAAAAAGAAAAAGCGGGAAAGAAGCCTCTGGTGAAGCAAGGTTGGAAGTCACCAGCTCCACAGAACAGCTGCCTTAAAGCCAACTCAAACCTCTCCCCGAGCAGCTGACGTGTTCCCTGGGCTGCAGCCCCGGGACAGTGCTGGGAAGCCTCTGTGCTGCATCCAGCCCTCGCTCCTGCCGCTGCTCACACAGATTCAGCCTTGGAAACTGGGTTAGGAAGAGGAGGCTGTGCCTCATCGCCAGCCCCAGAGGAGGAGAGCTGGGGAGCAGAACCGCTGTGCTGAGGAGTCAGTGCCCAGTTCGGGGGCTTTGCTCAGACTGCCTGTTCTGGTCCTGGGCCTGAAGCCCAAGAGCAGGTGGAGCTCCCTTATGGAAGGGGAGAGCAGCATCACCCCAAAGGAGCGGATTTTGGGTGCTCCGAGGCTGCTCCTTGATGCGAACCAGCCTGGGGAGGATGAGGAGATGGTTTCCAACAGCACTTGTGTCTCTGTACCAACGTGGATGCCCTGAGCACCCACCAGAGCACACAGCCAGGAGTCCCACCAGGTTCACCTGCCAGCACAAACTCCCAAATTCTAAATTCCCACTGTTAGTGAGACCAGCAACCAGCCAGTAAAGGCTTCCTGCTAACAGCCAGGCTGTAAAACCAGCCACAAATAAAAATAACATCTCCTGCTGTTGCCACGCCACGTCCCTGCCCCGTGGAAGGCCGGAGCAGGGAGAATCCGTACTCACACTAACGATGGTGGAGACGAAGAGCAGCACCAGCACGGTGACGTGGAGCACGATGATCCCCAGCAGCAAGAGCAGCATCTTGGCGGTGGTGCAGGGCAGAGCTGCAGCGGGACAGGGGTGATGCTGAGTGTGCGTCTCTGTCTGTCTGTCTGTCTGTCCGGGGGCAGCCGGAACGCTCCGCTGTGCCCCGCCCGGCTTGGGGGATGCTGCTGGGGCAGTGCCCGGCGCACGGGTTCTCTCCGCGGGCCCCGCCGAGGGAGAGGGGTCCGAGCCCTCAGCCCGAGCCCCGATATCCGCCGGGGGTCCCCCGAGCCTGTTCTCCCTCTCCCACCGAGGGGACTCCTCCCAGTCCGCTCCCCGGGGACCTTCAAAGGGGGGCGGTTCCCCAAGGGGGCTCCCCCAGCCCCTCTCCCCGAAGGGCTCCGATCCCCCTCTCCAAAGGGAATTTGCTCCCTGCCTCCGGCTCGGTCTTGGTGCATCGCACCCGTGGGGCTGCCCCGGCCCCACTCCGCAGGGAAAGGGGGATCGGGGGTCCCTTGCCCACCCACCCACGGGAGCGTGTGGGTTATTCTGTCGGCCCCCACCCCAGGGGGAATTTTACCGGGCTCATCTGCCCTGGCGACCCCCGGGGAGAGGGCAGGGGGCGGGGAGCAGGGGCTGTCAGCCCCTGCCCCTTTCAGCCCACCGGGCTACCTCGGGCCCTCTTCTCCGGGGGTGCCCTCAGCCCATCTCCCCTCGGCTCCCCCTCGGCTCTCCTGGACCCTCTCCCGAGCTGCGGGGGACTTTCCCCAGCCCATCTGCCCCTCGGTGAAGAGGGGAGGGGGCTGTCCTGACCCTCTCCCTGGAGAACCCCCAGAGCGGGGGTGCTCCTCCCCTCCGTCTCGGCTGCGAGGCCCCGGCGGGTCTCTGCAGGCCGTGTCCCCCCGGTGTGGCCGTTCTCCCGGCGGGTCCGTACTCACATCGCGGCGGAGCGGAGCGCGCTGGCGGCGGCAGAGCGGGCGCGGAGCGGAGCGGGCGGCGGCGCTGTCAAGTTTCCCCTTTAACCGGGGCCACCGCCCCGTTTGCGTCTGCGGCACGGGGAGGGCTCAGCCACCGCCCGCCGCCCTCCTATAAACGGGACAGCGCCCGGCCCGGCCCCGGCCCCGCCGCCGTCCCAGGGACACGGCTCCTGAGCCGCTCTCTGTCCCGGGACACGGCTCCCGAGCTGCTCCCGCCCGGCAGCGAGGAGATTTGAGGGGGGACAAGAGACGACCACCCCGTTCTCCTGAGCCGCCGCTGCCCAGGCAGCCGTGGAGGAAGGAGGGCGGAGTGGCCGCGCCCCGCTCTCCGAGCAGCCCCCCGTGGGTGCGGGGTGTCCCGCAGCGTGGGCGCTGCAGCCCCGGCGTGTCCGAGCAGGACGGGCCGGTGTCCGGAGAGGACAGAGCTCTCCACGTCGGGGCTCCCCTCACCCCGGCTCGGGAGGTTTGTGCAGCCCTGGACAGGATCCGACGCACGGGATTTGGGGAATGAGCATCTGGCTGAGCTGAAGGGATTCCAGCGCTTGGAGTCGATCTTTTTTAGCACTTGAGAGTCAAATTAGGTAGAACTGAGCAACTTTTCACTAAACAGAGAGTGCGATTTTCCACATTTCTGGAGGACACTCAGAGAATTAGGGTTGTTCTGCCTGGAGAAGGCTCTGGGGAGAGTTTAGACCCTTTCCAGTGCCTAAAGGGGCTCCTGGAAAACTGAAGAGGGACTTGGGAGAAGGGATGGAAGGACAGGACACAGGGAATGGCTTTCCACTGCCAAAGGGGTGGGGTAGATGGACTATTGAGGACAAATTCTTCTCTGTGAGGGTGGGGAGGCCCTGGCACAGGGTGCCCAGAGAAGCTGTGGCTGCCCCTGGATCCCTGGCAGTGCCCAAGGACAGGTTGGACAGGTCTTGAAGCAGCCTGGGACAGTGGAAGGTGTCCCTACCATGACACGGGTGGCACTGGATGGGCTTTCACGTCCCTTCCAACCCAATCCAGTCGGGGATTCTCTGACTCAGGTGCTCGGGAAGGAAGGGGTGGCTGCGCTGCCGCCCTCGCTTATTCCTCAAGCACAGGCAATCTGTTCAAACAACCCCGCACACACAGAGTCCCCCCCCAGCTCCCAAATAACCCCGCCAGGAGACCTGCGCGCTCCTGGGAGCGCTGAGCATTAACACCGATCCCCCATCACCTCCCCTCTCCCCGCACCAGCTCCAGACTCGTCCCGCGTTGTTGCACAAACGAGGGAATTCGGCATCCAGCCACCGGCACTGTAAATCTTGGGAGAGGGGAGCTCGGGAAGCGTGCTTGGCTCCTGTCTGCTGGCAAGCACAGGCGTGTTCCTGCAGCACGGGCTCCTCGCACTCACGGAAGGGGTCCCGGCACAGGCATCAGCCAGCGAGTGGGAGGGGAGCTGAGAGCACCCAAGGGGTCCGGGCAGAGAGGCAGCGGTGAAACGAGATTCCAAAGGACTCAATTTCCCTTCCCCTCCAAAAACCTCCCGCCAATTCCTCTGCTGCTGCCGTCCCTCTGCACCCCGTGGCGCCTGTCAGTGCCACCCAGAAACATCTGCGACACCATCCCAACATTCCTGGCTAATGAGCCTAATTGTGGCTGTCCTGCCCCTGCGGGCCGGGAGCCCCCGCGCTCGGGGCTGAGAGAGAAAGGTCTTGTCCCCAAGGGCTGCGATCCAGGCTCTGCTAGAGAACATTCTCTCATCTGGGTTTGCAGGTCTGGGATCTCCGCTGGTGTTTCTGGACAAAATATCCAACCTGTTCCCTGGGGCAGAGCGGGATGCACGGTGGGGGAAGGCACTGGGAGGTGTGGGGGTCACAGACAGCTCCCGAGCTCCTCCGTGAGTGTGGGACAGCAAAACCGCCCCAGCTCCGCTTCTGAAAAAGGTGCCGAAAGCAGCTTTTCGTATGGGAGAAATACCTGCAAGTCCAACCAGGGAAAAGAGCTGAGAGATGGATTGGAAACGGCGGAGAAAGCCCCGAGCCAAGAGCACATCTCTCCCCTGCTCCTTGGACACTTCTTTGGGAAAGGTGCGCGGTTCGAACCGAGCAGGGCTTTGGGCAAACATTGGCTGTGACAGAGCTCTGGTGCCGGGGCTGGGGCAGAGCTCCTCTGCACGCCTCCGTCAGCCGGAGATGCCGGAGGGAGCGTGCCCAGGGAGGAGAGGAGGCGGGCATGGTCAGCGGAGCCCCCGGGGAAGTGAGGATGTCACAGAGGAGCCCTCGGGGTTTTGCTGGAGGGACAAGGTCTCACCCAAGGCGGGACGGGCGCTCCCGGGGCTCCCCGGGCTCGGAGCTGCCCCCGCTCAGGCTCGGGGTGAGCGGGGCTGGCAGTGCCACCCCCGCCGGAATCAAAGCAGGCGCCACAATAAATTCGAAAAATGTTTTGTGTACAAACAAGATTCACCACAGGCTGTGCTGGGAATACTGGAAGATTGACGAGCTGTATAAACTGTGGGTAAAAAAATGTGGATTTCTCACTTTGAATCTATTCCATGAGACTACTTTCAATGTGATGTTTCAGTTTGAAATTCTAGGATAAAATCCAGGAGGGAAAGTGGGGTTTCTATCACTTTGTGGGGCTCAGATGCTCATCTGACAAGGCAGGGATGGACTGAAAAGGATCTAATGCTCATTTCACTGCGGGGCATCAATGAACCACCACATCAGGGCTCTGCTCATCCTTTTCCTCGGCCCAGGTGAACGAAACCCCTCTTAAAACAAACCTTTTCCAACTACACAAAAAGACAAGATTTCCTCTGTATGCCCTCGTGAGGATGAACTTGTTTAACCCCTTTATATTTAGCAAACTTCAAGAACAAAAGGTCTAATGTATCTCAGAGGCATTGACTTATTTTTTCTCGATTTGTTTTCTACCAATTCAAGTAGAATTTATAAATACTTTAGTCCTGTCTGCATTCATGCCCCCAAACCAACTTCATCCACCCTTTCCTTTCCACTCCAAGCCAGCTGTCAGCACTGTACAGGCAGGCTGAAATCACTGGAGAAAATCCCACTGACTTCAGGGAAACCAAAATTTACCCACTGACTCCAAAACCCTCAAAAAATCAGCTGAGCTCCCCAGCTGGGACTCTGAACATCCTCAGATACCTTCTGAGCTGCTGGTTCGTGCTCCTCTCCTGCCAGCACAGAACAGACCCTACAGAGGATGCAGGTCTTTGAGCCACATTTTTGCCCAAACTGTTGAGTTTTACACTTTTGGCTCCAGCGGTGCCAGGCGTGGCCCCTTTTCCAGTCCCCCCAGGGTCCCTGGGGTGACTCCTGCTGCTCTGAGGGTGTGGATGCTCCGTGCCCTGGGGATCCCTGCTGAGGGACACAGCGGATGCTGCACGGGCTCCAAGAGCAACTGGAACAAGAGCATGTGAAACAAATCCATGGGGGGATATTAAATCCAAGGACAGCCCTGTCAGCTCAGCAAGTCCTTGGGATTCTGATCGCTGGAAGCTGGGAAAGTGGACTGGGAGAATCTCACAGAGTTCTTGTCGCCTTCTGGTGCTTTTATCTCAGTATCTCCCGTTGGCTCTGGCAGAGGCTGCACCAGAGGCTGCACTTTGGTCTGAGCCAGCACGAGCATTTCTGTGATCCTACACTGCCCGAATTTTCCTTTAGCATTTTGCCAAAGTTTTCTCCTTTTTTTTTTCCATAATAGCAATGAATTTAGGGTTGGTTTTTTTCTGACTGCTGATGCTGTTTGGGGAATTCTCCCTCCCCTGAGCACAATAATCTGCACTACATTATGCAATACATTGTTAACATGGGTTTTGGTAAGCTTTGATTTCACCCAAATTCATATCAGACCTTTCCAGGACATTCAATGATTTTTGTTTTCTTAAACAACAAAACCTCCTTTCTGAGAAGTTTCTTGCTAGCTCTGCCTGGAGTGTTCACCTGGATCCTGGGCTGACACGAAGCAACAGAGTCCTGGGTTTATTGATTTATTGTCTTTCCTCCAGTCAGTAAACAATTAATTTACACACCCAGCTCTGTAGCAGTGATGCAAATGGAATGATGCAAAAGGGTGGGAATATGGCTGTAAGATGCAAAGGAATTTCCACAACAGAACTTTCTCAGCAACTTGGCTGATAGAGGCAGCAATAAAGCAGCAATAAATAGCAATAAAAGCAGACAGGCCGTTCCTCAGAGTGGAGAAAGGAGACATCCCCTCAGTGCAGAAAGGTGGATGATGGGCCTGGGCCGTGATTTAGAAGCGATCTCTGAAAGGAAATCATTTAATGGCACTGCAGCAGAGGCATCTCAGCCATCAGCAGGAGGAGGCAGGGCTGTTGTTCCATCCCCTGGAGCACATCAAAGGCTGCTCAAATGCAGGACCCAGCCCTGCAGGGATTAAATGGAGCAGCTTCACTCAGCAGCAGCAGCTCTGCTATGGAAAGCAAATCCCTCCCTGTGCAGGAGAGCCGGCCCCTAGCCGGGTGTTCACTGGAATCGCACCCAGAGCCTCCCCCTGGAGAGCCATTTGTCAGGAGTTTGTGCAGGGCAGGCTCCCCTCAGGGGAACAGGGAAACAGCACGCGTAGGATCGAAGTGTCTGGAGCGGGGGATTTGGGGATATCAGCTGCCAGAAGTAACATCAAGACTGTCAGCTTATGGAAAACTGGCGTGGAGAGAACGAAACCCCAGAGGGACCTGGGAATTCTCTAACGTCTGGGAAATTGCTGCAGGAAAGTGGAAAGTATTTGTGAAAGAAATGAGAGGAGCTGAAACTGAAATTCCTCTGGTCATGGCTCAAAGAGAGGAAAGAAACTCTTTGGCAGAGTTGTGGAAAGGAGCATCGAGAGGCCAGGACAGCAAGAGAAAATGGAGTGGGGTAATTGCAGCACCACAGAAATGCTGGCAGTTAGGAGAAAACCCTAAAGGAGCTGGGCCAGTGGGAAAGATCAGTGTTTGGGGAGCTCTGAAAGCAAAATTGGAGAAAAGCAGAGACTGATTCTGGTGTGCCCTCGTTGTAAAACAGAGGCCAGATATTTTTGACATGACTCAAAACCGAAGGTGGAAGTGAAACCAAGGCAAAGCTGTCACTGGTGCCAGGACTTGGCTCTGGGTACTCAAAGGCTGGAGCCTTTCAGGAGGGGGCTGTGGGTGCCTCTGCTGCCCCACACTCACCTGGGGACAAACTCCCGGCAGCTCTGCCTGAGAACATCAGGAGTGGGGCTGCAGGCAAGCGGAGCAGCCAAAATCACCGGGGCTGGGGAGGTTTGGGGAAAGCGGCACAGGCAGAGAACAGCACGAAGCAGCCCGAGGGCTGGTGAGGGTGCTGACAAAAACTGGAGGGGAGTTCAGCTGCCATCGGCTCCCTCGGGGGGCAGGGAAGTGGAGAAAGGGAAGGTGAGATCAGCCGGGCAGTTTCTCCTGCTCACAGTCATCTCTTCCCTTTGGAAAGGGTGACTGCTGCCTCCGACCGACTCCGGCCCCAAGGCACGCACAAAGCAGAGGAAATCTATTCTTAGTCTCGACAAAAGTGCTAGTAAAGAAGAAAAAAAAAGCTTAGAAAGACAATTGCTTCCTGTTTAGGGCTAGTGCTGGGAGGGAGATCCTGCCGGGCCATCGAGGCCGGGCAGGAGCTGGGGAGGGTGGGGAGGGCAGAGGGGTCTGTGGGGTGAGGAGGGGTCAGCTGGGGATGGAGACAAGGAAAGGGCTCCCAGCTCCTGAGAGCCCCCACGCCGCATTCCCGAGGGAGGGAGGGACTCCAACTTCTGCTCCTTGGGGATTCCTGGTGCCCACGGGCTTTAGGCTGAGCTCAACAGCTGAGGTTAAAAGATGCGGGAGTCTAAGGAGAGAAACTGCAAAGTGACTTTCACACTCAGCCTCAGATTGACTGAAGACTTATCCCTCTGAGAATTCCAAGGCTTGGTAAAATCAGTCGGATTTACAGCAAGAGAGAAGGTTCTGTGCAGCCAGAGGGGCTGAAACACCGATTAATCTCTTTATCTTCAAAGTGCTTTGGTGCTCTCAGCAACAAACTACACGCAAGAGGTTAAATTAGGAACCCAAAATTAAATCCACAGCCTTTTCTTCGATTAACTTTTTCCAAGTCGAATCTACTTCCTCTTTTTAAGACCCCAGCACTGACATTTTTGACGGCATTAAACATTTTTCAAAAGCAAGACAATTATCATTAGAAAACAGCTTAAAATGCACATTTTTCTATTTTAGGAACAGCACAAACTGCAACTCTTTCCGGGACAGTTTGTGTTCCTTCTGCTGCACCATTAAAAATCCATCCTGGATGTCAGCAGCTCATTATTCTGACAAGTGCCTTACTTCCCCTTGTGCCTTTTCCACATCACACACACTCAAAAGGAGGAAGATGCGACAGTTTTTCTCCTGCAAACACAGACTGGAAGGGCAGGGATGGATCCCCGTGGGTGGATTTGGTGACATACAGGATATTTTCAGCTCCTTCCTGGCACAGAGTGAAAGAGAAAATACAAAAGGAAAAGAATCATCCTGGTAACCCGATATACAAAACACTCATTTAATTTCTACCCGGAGTTTACGGCAGGATATGAAATGCTAACACGTTTGTGAAATTGCAACAATTTATTTGCAAAGAAGCTGAGGGGAAAAAGTGTGGGGGGGATGAGTCCTGCCAGCGGTGCCGAGCGCTCAGGTGAGCCCTGCTGAGACATAGCCCAGGATCTGCACGGTGCTGGGGTAGCTCTTGCGCATCCCCATGCAGCGCTCCTGGTCGATGAACAGGGAGTTGTTCTTGACCACCAGGTCGTGCTCCAGGACGCCCTTGGAGCGCACCAGCATCTGCAGCATGTCCTCGGAGGCCCGCAGGCACTGGTGCAGGTTCCGCAGCGTCTCGTTGATCTCGTTGACCTCTTGGACAAGGCTGGAGAACAGAGGGACCCGTCAGAACCCCCCGCAGGGGGTGGTGTCCCCCAGAAGGGCCCCCTGGGCACAGGGTTTCCCCCACCAGCACAGACTGATTCCAACGCCCCATGCCGTGGTATGGGAAAGTGCTTTAGATTCTATCAGGGCACTTATGGAGGGAATGTTTAGGGAACAAAAGCCATTTTGGCATGCAGAGATGCTGCTGAGTGACCCCCTGGCAGCCCTGCTGGCCGGCCTCACCGGATCTGGGCAGCATCCCTGCACAGCTCCACGTTGGGTCTCCTGGTGCGCTCATCCAGTCGGGTCTGAGCCACCTTCAGCTGAACCTCCTTGTCCCTTATGGTCTTCTGGATGACCTGGATCTTCGTCTCAATCTGGAAGATTTCCTGTCGTGTCTGGGGTGAAACAAACACAGGTATCAATGAAAAAATATCTTCTCAAGTGATCACATCATTCCCTTTTCTCCTGCTTGTGCAGAAAAAAATCCCAAGTTAGAGAAACAAAGGCTCAGGCCATTGCTGCTCTGCCACATCAAGGCACAGATCCAGCAGAGTTCTCAGGGAAAACCTCTTTGCTCTTGCTGCCACAACAGAGGAGAATCTGGAACAGAGGAGGTTTAGGAGCAGTGATGGACCTGTTGAATTACCAGCTTCCCAAAACTGCTGCTTGCAAGGACGGATCTTCCATCAGCTAATAGAAGGAAAGGTTTTGATGGCTCCTCATTTGCGGGTGTGGCATCAGCCCCAAATTGAACCAGTCTGAGCTCTTTCCAGGAAGCTTCCCACTGCTCTGAGGCAGTCCCATCCCTGATCTGAGGCAGTCCCATCCCTGATCTCCCCCTCCTGTGCCTGGCAGAGCAGGGCAGGGAGCGCACGGATCATCCCTTGGGAGGAAGTTAGTGCGGCCGCGAGGGCGGGGCCGGGTACCTTGGCCAGGTGTGTCTGGATCTTGCTCTTGGCGTTGGCGATCTCGGTGATGCGGCTGGTGAAGGCGTCGTTGACCTTGCTGAACTGGCGCCACATCTCGTCGGCCGTGCCCATGAGGAGGCTCTCGGTGCTGGCGCGCAGCTTGGCCGAGGCCGCGCGCGCGCTCTGCGAGCGGAAGATGTTGTTGTCCGTGAACCTGGCCCACGTCTCCGGCACCGAGACCCTGTGGGGGGACAGCACCAGCCCTTGGCAAAGCCGCGCCGCAGAGCCCGGCTGGAGGCTGATGCGAATGAAACCTGTGCTCTTAATTAAATGACGCGGAAGTGAAACATCCGGATGCCGTTTGTTCGGTGGTGTTTATCAAATGAGGGAGTGCTCGTGGAGGTAACTGGTGAAAGCTCAAACAAAAGGTTCTCCCTTAAAAAATAGAGATTCTAGTCGGAGCTCCTATTTACACCTTCGAGGCCAAGGAATTCCCAGCCTCACGAGGACACACGGATCACAGTTCAGTCAATTCCTTTTGCTCACAGCCCGTCTCAGTCTCTCACTAAACCGAACGAGCTTTAGATCCCACTCCATTCCCTGTCTGTGCATTTGGGATGAAGTTCCTGCCTGTGCAGTAGTCCAGAACAAGGTCAACAAAAGACTTAAATACCACATAAGCTCCATTTAAAACCTGCTGATTCTCGGCACATTTTACCCCCCTCTGAATTTCAGCCTCAATCCTTTGCAATCTATTTGCCTGTCTAAATATGTCTGAGCTCTACTGTGGATAATTATTCAAACTATTAAAAAGTTGTCTAAATCTGTGCCTCTCCATAAACTTCGTGGGTGTGTGTGAGGAGATTTATTCTCTCGGCCCTTTGCCACTTAGGGCATCTCTCTGAGAGTGCTGGGTTAGCTCACTGTTCATTTACTGCACAGCCAAAGCCGAATTCCTGGCTCTCAAAAGCAGCTGAGCCCTGTTGCAGGACCATGCTCTCTTTTCTTGATTTTCTGGGTCATTTCAGCTCCCTGCCAGGCCCTCTCCATGCAGGGATGAGTCCCCAGACTTTCCCAGAGTGAGGAGCACTCAGGCAAGCACTGAGACATCTCTGAAAATATGCATGAACTTAATGAGCTGTGCAGAGGTGCAGGGCTGAATTCGTTTGCAGGCTGAGCTCTGATGTAATGTTTAATTAGGTCGGGCTCGCTTCACCCGCCGGGTGTTCAGCAGCCAGCTGGAAGCACAGGGATCTTCTCCCCCTGGAGAGCCCAGAGGGAACCGGCCCCTCGGAGCTGGGAGTGTCCAGGAGGGATGGAAGTGCCTTCAGAGAGGGCTGGGAAATCCCGGCTCCCTGCCCAGGCCAGGCTCTGAGCCCACCAGGGCCCCCAGTGCTCACGTGGCATCGATCCTCTCCACGCCCTTGAAGTAGTGGATGCCTCTGGAGGTGCCCTTCAGCTGGTAGCACTTGCTGTCGATGTGGTGGCCCATCTGCTTGTCAGCCAGGTCCTTCTCCAGCTCCTGCCGGGCCTCCTTGTTGCACCTGGAGCGCACAAACAGCCCCTCAGCTGGGATGGAGGAGGGGGATGGTTTCCTGCCCATCCCGCTCCCCTCAGCTGCTCCGTGCCCCCGGAGCATCCCTGCCTGCCTCCCCCCGAGCCTGCAGGGCTCTAAGCTGCAGGGAGGGCTGCAGCAGGGGTCTGCTGGGTAGCACATCAGCCGTGCAGCAAGGGCCCCGAGCCCTCCTTACATGAGCTGGGCGTTCACTGTGTCCAGGCACTGCTGTAACCTCTCCCGGCAGGACCTGATGATCTTGATTTCCTGGGCAAAGGCACAACAAACCCCATCAGCACCGGTGCTCAGACACCCTGGGCACTCCTCCCTTCAGCTCTGCCCAGCCTCACACACAGCAAGAACTTCCCTTTGCCCCCAGCAAACAGGGGGTGCAGGAAGGGACCCCATCCCCAGTGCACCAGCTTGTGCAGCTGAGCCACACCCAGGGCCAGGGAGGGGACAGGAGGGGGCTGTGGCCACGGCCAGGGCCAGGGAGGGGACAGGAGGGGGCTGTGGCCACGGCCAGGACCTCTGAAAGCACTTTCAGGGTGGGTTCCCAAGTTTTTCTTGTCATCAATGGCCAGGGCTGCTCTCCATCACAAGGACACAGGGCTGGATCCTGCCCTGGTGTGAATGGTCACAGTGGTACCCTGGGCCAGCAGTGCCACAGTCCCAATCCCAGGGCATTTTCCTCCCCACAAGAAATCCCACCCATGTGGGACAAGAGGAGTTTGGTGTAAAGCCCCAGTCAGTTCTAGGCAGGGTTCAGCTCTCCTGGAGGAAGGCTGCCACTGCTCTCAGCTCCCTTGACTCCAGCACAAGGCTCTTGCCCCTGTGAAGGTTCCCAGAGGCAGGTGAGCAGTGCTCCAAACCCAGGGATTTTCAATCCCTCCTGTCTGCAGGAGCCAGCTGAAAGCACAGTCTAAATTCATCCCAAACACTAAAAAACCCAAATGACATTATGGAGATACCAGCTCTGATAATTTTCCTAAACCCTCATGACCTTTAAACTAATCTTTTATTTTTTCAGGGCCTGACTCCTAACAAAAAAATCTTCTAAAAGAACAGTGGCTTCACAGACCCAGGGGCTGCAATTTCCTTCCCAGTTTTGTGAGGCTTTTGCAGTGATTCTATTTCACTCTACCCTGCATTAGGATCCCATTTGCTGTGCCAACTCTCCTCATGTTTCCTTTTAATTCATGATTTAAAGCAGCCTAGATAAAGGCAGGCAGGAGTGCAGGTTTTTATGATTTCTATCAAATCCATTGCCTGAGCACACAGTGACAGTTCTGCTGCAGCCACACTGCCCTGAGCAAAGTGGAGCTGGGAAAAGGGTCATTAATATCTTTTATTAGCCCAACTAATATAGCTGGGAAAGCAGACAAGCTGTCAGGCACACCCTGCCCTCTCCCTCTGTGTGTGTGTAATATATAGAATGTGCTACAGACACAGAGACAGATCACATAAATACAGAGAGATCTGTGCAGGCAGGACTCTCAAAGGCAAGACCATCTCATAGACTCCTCAAAGAGGGACAGAGGACCCTGGTGTGCCACAAAAACCTGGCTGGTTTCCAGCTCTTCCTTCCTCTCCCGTGGACATGCTGCTGGGTGGGAACACCAGCCCCTGCCCCAGCAGGTTTGGGGGGGCTGAAGAATTTAGCGCCTCACCAGCACTGAAGAGCCAGGGAGGGAACAGGGCTGCCAGAATCGTTTGGGGGAGTTTAGGTAAAAATAACCCTGACACTGGATATGTGCTGCCAAACTCACCGTGATGAGCTGTTTCTCCACGTCGTCGTTGACCAGGTCGATGCCCATCCTCTTCTCCCGATTGAGCAAACACTTGTGAGCCACCTGGAGGGGACAGGTTGTGACATCAGCACTGGCTGCAGGGACAGGGCTCCCTGCAGGGACAGGGACCAGGTCAGGGAATGCAGGAAAAGAAAATACAGGTGGGCACGGAGATGGCAGCCTGGAAAAAGCTGGGTTAGCTGAGTGCAACATCAGCATGGAATGGATGGGAGGGAGCCCACGTGTCCCTGGGCCACCCCAGCTGAATGCAGGGCCCTGTGTCAGGCTCAGTGTTGATTTCCCCAGAGCCTCGTAGTAAGACACGGGCTTTTGTGTCCCAAAGCAGGATTTGGGATCTAGAAATATTTGGTTAAACAAACAGCGCAGTGATGTGCTCAGCATGTGCTGGGGGGGGATGCAGCAGATGCAGGGGATTTGTTTATCACTGACTCAACTAATGGGCTCTTCATGAAAACTTTCCAAAGTTACAGAGCTGGGCTGAGCTTTACGAGAGGTTTGAGTGGCTGCAGATGTTTGGGCCGGGGGCTGCAGGGTCCCCACCTGGAAGGGGCCCTCGGTGTCGGCCAAGGCTCTCTCCAGCCGTTTCTGCATGTCCGCCAGGGAATTGGTCTCCCTGATCATGGCATCCAGCTCGATGCAGAGCTCGGATTTCCAGTACTCCATGTCATTGACACGCTCCCCCAGGTTCTTGGTGCTCTCCCCTTGGGTTCTCTTGGCCTGCTGGTACACGTCCTTGATGGTGCGGGTCAGGTCAGCCCGCAGGCGCTCCGCGTTGTGCCGCGTGGTCTCCGACTCCTTGTAGTTGGTCATGTTGGACCTGTGCCAGTCATCCAGCGTGTGCCGGGTGAACACGCCGTTGGGCCTCTCGGAAATGAAAGGAACTATCTTGGAGGGGGGAGCCCCTGGGAAGTTTTCCGTGAGGGGAGCCAAGGTGGGGTTGAGGGCAGCTGCTTTGTAGTAGGAGTTGGGCATCCACGGCATGCTGAAGCTCTCGGGGTGATAGGGAATGCGGTTCTTGTAGCTGGCGGCCGTGGTGCTGGTGGCTGGCAGGACCTTGGGAGGCGGTGGCCGCGGCTGGTTGAATTTGGCTTTTAAGGGATAGCCGTAGAGTTCCATCCTGGAATGCTGCGGGTGTGGGTTCTGCACAAAGGGGGCAGAGGAAAACCTCGCTCAGAAAGTTCCTGTCCTTGTGGTGCCTCTTACACAACATCCAAGTTGTGACGGGAGCAGCCCTGCCCAGGGCACCCACACAGCCCCTAAATCTGCTGAGTGTAAATCCCCTCTGACAGCATCCCAAGCGTTTGGACAGGGAGGGATTTGAGAGCAGCTTTGCAGTTGGTATCTTGTGTCAGGTCTTGAAATGAAAGAAACAAATCATAGTTCCTAAAGACGATGACTTACTTATAATCCTATACCTTTGTCTTCCTTATTCCTTAATTCCTTATTTCCTATTATTCCTTCATTTTCCCTGTCAATCTAATGATCTCCCCTGTGAGGGTGGGCAGGCCCTGGCACAGGGTGCCCAGAGAAGCTGTGGCTGCCCCTGGATCCCTGGCAGTGCCCAAGGCCAGGTTGGACACTGGGGCTTGGAGCAGCCTGGGACAGTGGGAGGTGTCCCTGCCCATGGCAGGGTTGGTCCCTTCCAGCCCAGGCCAGCGAGTCTCATCCCAGCCTGGCCAAAGGCTCTGGGATGGGCAGTGGGACGCTCACACCCTCAAATTCAGCACAAAAGCTTTCACAGGTGTGACTGGATCAGAGTCACTTTGGCAGAACCGAGGATGAGATGTCTGTGCTCAGCTCCAGTGAATGTGTGCTGTTCCCCCAAACCAGTCATTCCAGCCCTTTGTCCCTGCTGGGGACAGGCCACTGCCATTCCCTCTCTCCAGGTCACCTGTTCATACCTGGGGAACATCACTTGGAGAGTGGGAGATGCTTTCCCTGGCTCCCACCCCTGCAAATAAATCCTTCCCCTTCAGACACTGGCAGACGGGTGTTTAAGAGAGAGAAAACTTTGGGAATGGACTGGATTCCTTTTCCACACATTTCCAGCTGAAATTAATGCCCTCACATTCCCTTGGGAAAAGCCACGCCAGGATAAGCGTTTCCAGCAGCCCTGGACAGGGGCACACCCCGGGAGCTGCTGCCCACCCAGGCCGGGGCGTGTGGGGGCTGGAGGAGGTTTGGGGCTGGGGACGGTACCGGCTGTGCTGGCCCTGCCTCCTGCTGCGGCACAGCTCCCCCCTGGCAGCGAGCGCAGGCTGAGCTCGGGGCTGGGCGTGCCTGGGGGAGCCGCTGCTCATCACTGGCTGCTGTGGTGCTGCTGGCACTGCCCAGCTCTGCCCGGCCCCGTTGCTACGGGCAGGGGTTCTGTGGCCAGGGACCACGTTCTGGGGCTTCTGTGACACTGGCCGGCCTCTGTGACCCGTCCTGGCCATTGACCCGCCCTGGCATGGCCACGGCAGTGGCTGGTGGGCAACCTGGGCTGCTGGGTGGGCAACCTGGGGCCAGCAAACACCTGCCAGGACATCCCAGCTCCTGCCCTGAGCCTCGTGCCCTGCTGGGCAGCTTTGTGCAGGAGTTGAGGGGCTGGATAATGCTCGTGGCCGCCTGATCTAGGTGCAGGTTGTCCTGCAAGGAGCAGGATCCTTATGGATCCCTTCCAACCTGGGATATTTTATGGTCCTGTGAGCTCAGTGCCCTCAGTGGACAACCCAGTGCCACCCTGGGCACCCCGGTGCCACCCCAGTGTCCCAGGCCAGGCTGGACGGGGCTCTGAGCACCCTGGTCTGGGGGGAGGTGTCCCTGTCCATGGCAGGGGTTGGATAGATGAGCTCCAGGGTCCTCTCCAACCCAAACCATTCCAGTCAGGAGCTCAGTGCAGACTCTGTGTAACCCAGAGCCACCCCTGGGCAACTTGATCCCACCCCTGGGCAGCCCCCAGTGCCATCAGTGGGCAGCTCAGTGCAGCCCTTGTGCATCCAGAGCCACTCCTGGGAAACCAGGGCCTCACTGGGCAGCCCAGTGTCCTCACTGGGGCTCCTGGGCCAGCCAGAGCCTCCCCGGGTGGGTGGGTGCCCCAGGGTGGGGGTGGCATGTCCCCAGGAGCCGCTGCCAGCACCAGGGGGACAAGCACCAGTCCCCCGCTGACACTGGGAATATTTCTGGGAATGTTTTCCCGGTGGTCTCTGGCTTTGGCCTGGGGGCAGGCAGACAGGAGGAGCTGGGGAGGGGTGCTGGGGGTGAGCCCAGGCACTCCAGCTCATCCAAGGGGGTCTCTCCCCAGCTTTTGGGAGCACCATCCGGCTCTGCTGTGGCAGCTTCCGTGTCCCACTTTATCCAGAGGGATATTTTCATTTCCTTCGTTTCCCAGCTGTGTCCGTGGCTCATCGAGTACCAGGCTGGTGTTTCTGCCCTCTCACAGCCACCTCAGTTTCTCCCGATTCTCCCAACTCCTGCAGCAGCAGACTGGGACTGCACCGAGGGTTTTCCAGGTGCTGGTGCCCCTCTGGCCACCCCTCCTGAGCTGGGCTCCCGGGGCAGCTCTGCCTCCTGCCAAAGAGGGACAGAAAATGGAACCCAAAGTGCTTCGTGTACACAAAGTGCAGCACGTCTTCATTTCCCCTTAAACACACGTCCTGCTTCAGCCGGGGGAGGAATCAGCTTCACCAGCCTGAAACAAAACCTCCAGCACATGGGTTGGTGTTTCTACAGCCAGAGCAGAGAAATGATTGCAGTGACAGCCAGCCCAGCTGTGTCCCCAGCAGGACACCCACCCACCCGGGGAGCAGCCCGGCTCTCTGCTCCTCTCACACTCCCAGCTCCAGCTCGGCTCTCACGCCCTGCCCGTGGCTAATTCTGTTCAGATGAATCACTGCCCAACCAGGGACACTGCTCACTGTGGGAGGAACCCCAGGGCTTTAGAAGTATTTGCTAAATTAGGCAATAATAATTCGAAAATGTTGTAAATGGCCCAGGGGTGCAGTGTGAAGCCCAGGCAGGACCTTCCCGGGGAGCACCACGAGCAGAGGGACAGTGGGGACATCACCGTGGGGACAGCTTTGGTCCCACCAGAACCACAGAATGGCCCGAGCTGGGAGGGACCCCTGAGGATCACCCAGTCCCACCCCAGTGCCTGCACAGACCCCCAGCAATCCCGTCTGGGCATCCCCGGGAGCTCCTGGAGCTCTGGCAGCCCCGGGGCCGTGCCCATTCCCTGGGGAGCCTGGGCAGTGCCCAGCACCCTCTGGGGGAAGAACCTTTTCCTGAAATCCAACCTAAACCTCCTCTCACTCATCCTAGAAGCTGCAGAGATGAGAATAGGCACAGGTAAAACAAAGTGACTCTCAAGTAGCTGCCAAGTGCACAGTCTGTGATCCCAAATTCCCAAATCTCTGAGAGAATTGAACAGGCTGTTCACACCACCACCATTTATCCGAGTAATTAAACCTGGTTCCTTAATTCTGACTACAACTCCAACAGCTGCAGCATCACTGAAATTACAAACTGTCCCCACCCAGTTGTGCTGGGGCACATCCAGTTTGGATGGACACGTGAGGACACAGCTTGTGCTGGAGCCTCGACCAGTTGAGCTCAGAATAAAAGAACAAAGCCGGGCTGAGGCCAGGAAGCTGAGGGGAAGCAGAGGTGCCACTTCTCAGCAGCCTGGGCTGGCCAAACTGGAATTTCAAGGGATACTTTTAGATACCTGAGGACAAAATCTGCTGCCAGGAGCTGTCAGTCTTTCTGTCCCAGCTCTGCATTCTGCTGTCTATTAATACAGCATTACACTGGGTCAGAAGCTGCCCTGCTGAAAATACCCAGATCCAGATCCTTTACAGCATCCCCTGGGAGCCCGCACGTACCCAGAACAGCCCAGTCACACTTTTCCTCACGTTTGGATATTCCTCTGTCTCCCATAAATGCTGCACCTGCCTGAAGGGGATCAACTGTTCATTCATAGACCCGCAGAACCCCGGAGTGGGCTGGGCTGGGTTGGGAGGGAGCTTGGAGCAGCCTAGGACAGTGGAAAGCGTCCCTGCCCATGGCAGGGGGTGGGATGAGACGGGCTTTAGGTTTCTTCCCAACTCAAACCATTCCGTGATTCTCTGAGATGATTTTCACCTCTGAATATGAGGCTCTTAACAGAGAGAGAAGGCAATAAAGAGATGAATAGTAAACCAAAAGTAGACCAGAAGTAGGCTGGCAGCTGAATTATTCAGTCTAACCAGAGCAGCATTTGACTGAGCTTTCCAAACAATAAATGTGGCATGAATAAATCATCACAAATCCCTCCCTGAGCTCTCGTGGTGAGTCACAACCACCAAACCACGGATGCTCAGGGCAGGCTCTGCTCATCCCCACGGTTCAGCCTGGGATCACTCCTGTAATTACAGCACTGGTGACCTCAGAAAATGTCATCATTTACTGGTGACGCTCTCGGCAGTGCCCAGCAACCATCAGAAATAAAAAAACCTGAGTTCAGGGAGAGCCTCCCTGCAGCCTCTGCAGTCCCTTCTGGCCTGGGGGATCATCGACCCTTCCACCCACCCTGGGCCTGACTTCTTCCCAAGCAGGGCAGGCAAAAACTGCTCCAAAAACTGACGGATGGAGAAAAAGGGAAATTAACCCAGTCTCTTTACATTTACCTTGAAATATCCCACCTGTGAAAGCGTTTAACCATGAGCTGTTTATTAACATCAGCCCCATTATTTCAGGACACTTTAAACACAAAATTTGAAAGTGAGCCCCAGCATCTGAGGTCTCTGAGTAGAAGTGGATGGCTCTGGTGATTGATGCTCCACACATGCTTTAGTGCTCAGCTGCAGTGAGTTATTGGTGGCCTCTCCTTGCCTTACACACTCCTCACTTCAGAGCCAGATGTGAAAGCAATTAACACACTGAGAGGACTCTAACTCTGTGGGGCTCTTTATAGGTTACTGTTTATTTCTGGACCTCCTTTCTTGAGGTGAATTTTGGCAGGCAACTCCAGCGCTGGTTTATGTCATGACTGGCCATTGTTTGAAGTTTTTTATTGCTTTGGCAAAGGGCTTGCATTGGAAAAGGGAGGCAGAGTTACTGTATTTTTTTCCTTGTCATCGTACTCAGGCTGTGATTCCACAGACAGCAAAAGGATCAAAACATCTGCAGATCTGGTAGGAGCAACCTCAGCTCCTGCCCCTCAGGAAATAGTGAGGACTGAACACAATCCTGCTGTGGAAGGGCCCAGAAAGCTCATCTGGAAAAAGAACCAAACCAGTATTATTTCATGATCTGCTTGCCCTGATCACCTGCAATCACCAACGATTCTGGAATCACGGAATGGTTTGGGTTGGAAGGGACCTGAAAGATCATCTCATCCCAGCCCTGCCATGTGCAGGGACTCCTTCCACTGTCCCAGGCTGGCCTGGGACACTTCCAGGGGCACAGCCCTGCTGGCTGGGCTGGCCAAGGGGAAGGACAGCAGGGACCTCCCCTGCAGGGCCAGCAGGACCCTGTGGAACAGCTCCACCCACCCCAGGAGCCGCCGGCCCGAGGAGCAGCCCCGAGCCCACTCCGAGGGCTGCGATGCTCCAGGGCCAACCCCCCACGGTCAAAGCTAAACCCCATAACTTCCCAATTCCAGCCTGTTTAGGGAAAACACTCCTTGTTTCCCCCGACCCCTTTTCCTCCTGGCAGCGTCCTCCCCTGCCATGGGGAAGGGCTGTTCTTAGGGATGTCTATTTAGGGCTGGAATGCTGGAATTAAGATCCTTCCTTCCTTTAAAGAAAATACGCCTTATGATATTTAAAAGCTTCACCTCAGCTCCGGCTGCTGAGTGAAGCAGATTTATTTGTTAGTTTAACATTTACTGGGGGCTGGGATGATCCCAGCTCCACCAGGACCACCCAAACACCCTCCAGAGGCCCTGGGAAGTCTGGGATATTCCCTTTAATGTGCCGAGGAGCAGCTTCACGGGCTTTACTCATTCCCCCTTTCTTGGCACGGCTTTGAATCAGTTGCAAACAGATTTAGTAAAATATTTTCCATCAAAACCCTTTTTGACAGAAAATGGCTTTTGGACACAATGGAAACTTTTGTGGAGAAGAAAAATGAAAATAAAGCCTGCTCAGCTGATGCTGGAGGCCTTTATTAGAAACAGAAAGTTGTTTTCCTCCTTGAAAGGTTTCTGGGAAGGTGCTGCTGCCGCTGTTTTTTCGAGGTGAACACAAGTTTGTTGTGGAATTGTCAGAAAAGTTCTCATGCCGTTGTCACTCCTGGAGCAGGGATCACAACAATCCCAGTCATTGGAGGGGCCCAGAATCCTGCCCAGGATCCCTCCCCAGGATCCCTCCCCAGGATCCCCCCCAGGATCTGAGCGTTCCCCCGCCCCGCGTTCCCGGCCAGCCCGGGGGTGTGAATGGCTCCAAGCAGGGCCGCTATCCCAGCTTCCCTCCCAGTTATCTCCTGCTACATCTGACTCCAGGGAATAATTAACACAGACAACATCCTGGCTGGGAGCTGCAGTTTCCATTGCCTGGGAAATCCTGACATGAAGGGAGAGATTGATTCTGGTTCTGCACAAAAAGCTGGAATCCTTGTGTTTGCCAAGGCAGGACACTTCCCCCCGGGCAGCAGTTTAGGGCCATTAGAATGTTTCACTTCAGCGGCTCTTTCCGCGATTCCTGTCCCTCCTGTGCCTTTCCTAAACCACACTGCGCGTGTGAGGAGTGATACAACCTACAAAGACAATAACATATGAAAATTTAAGCTCTACATTACATGAAATTAATTTAATGACAGAACAGAAACACTCTGCTTCTGCTGGAGTTTCTATAGGTCCAAACAAAATATTTCCACCTTTTTTTTTTTTTTT